>JAJLWI010000009.1:128908-278218 GCA_030674215.1 Kodamaea nitidulidarum | reverse complement strand
GGTATTCCCAACGTCGTTCCCTTTCACCGAGTACACCACAACCCTCACAACAACAAACAGTGATGGTTTCCCAGTGACTGAAACTGCGGAAGTACTCATTACAACTAACTCTGCTGGTCTGTTGTACACCACGACTTCGGTATTCCCAACGTCGTTCCCTTTCACCGAGTACACCACAACCCTCACAACAACAAACAGTGATGGTTTCCCAGTGACTGAAACTGCTGAAGTGCTTGTTACCACCAATTCTGCTGGTCTGTTGTACACGACAACTTCCGTCTTCCCAGCGTCATCATCCGCACCATCATCGTTCTCATTCACTGAATATACAACAACCCTCACAACAACAAACAGTGATGGTTTCCCAGTTACTGAAACTGCTGAAGTGCTTGTTACCACGAACTCTGCTGGACTGTTGTACACCACGACTTCGGTATTCCCAACGTCAGTCCCATTCAATGAATACACAACGACGGTAGCCACCACGAACACTGACGGCTCTCAATTGACTAAGACCGCAGGAGTGATCATTACCACCAATCCTGTCGGGCTGATCTACACAAGGACTTCAATTTTGCCGAAGTCAGCTGTGCCATCACCACCACCCTTCAACGAGTACACAACAAGTGGTAGAAGTAGTGATGTCCTAGTGGCGTCCAAAACCAAGTCACTTGGAGCTTCTTCATCAGGAAATACTTTGCGCACATCTTTGGTATCAAACGGTAATCCTATCGCATCTGGCACAGGCCAAAGTGCAGTAGATGGCAATAATGGATCAGGTTCAAGTTCGCGGTCAGGTAACGCCAATACAGCTAGTACTTCAACAGCTAGTGTATCCAATACTCCAGTCTCGTCAATTACAGAGAATGTGGGTTCAAGAACGAAAGAAATGTCATCTCTCTTCATGAGTGCACTCTTTATAGTGCTTTTTGTATGATAGGAAAGTGATACCTCAAATCTATCATAAGCGCGTGTGTTCCGCTTTAAAAGTTCGCTTTGTGCCAAGTCAAACTTCTTCATGTCCCATCGTTGAATGCTGAGCCGTAAGCTAGTACTGATGGTTCTGCAGTTAGACGATTGATTATTTTGATTCTGTTGTACAGAGACCTTACATTGGATCTGTACGTAAAATTGTTTTTTTTTCGTGTGTTGGTGTAGAGTAGAAAATGTCCCTGAGAGATTGAATCAAAACCTCCTTTCTCCATACATCAATATGAGGTTTCTGGCCAAATAGAGAGTTGCTGTAGATGAGTTCGGAATGCCATATTAGGTCTTCAAAAGATCTGATAACTACGCTGGGTGCTACATCGCCGCTTTCACCTTTGGTAAGTCAATAGGTATCTAGCTTTCCATTTTGGATCAACTTTCTACACGTAGTGCTCCTCACTGAATATTGCGATCAGAGTGTTGCGAGAGGTCACTACACCACGAGATCTTGGAAGAGCCTTGAAATGAGCGTTTAGTCTCGATATGTTCAGCCTGAACTTTAAAGTTTAATTGCACAAAAAAGTTTCAACGAAGACAAGATGATGAGTGTTTACCCACTTGAATGTATATGTATTGCGTTTTTGGGAGAAAATTTGGTCGAAAGAGTAGAGATGTTCACATTCGCTGAATCTTTTACGTGATTCGCCAGTATGGTATCATCGCATGCCCACCTGGACAACGGTTGTGTTTGCAACAAGGTTTGAAATTGCTTCCATTGTTTATCAACACAATATCCTTCAACATGTTTGGAGGTGAGTCAAGATGACATAAAATTGTATTTATGGAGCCTACAAGTAATGGGGAATACAGAAGCCACAGGGGGTAGACTAAAACAGATCTTATTTCCCACAGAATTTGGCAAACTGCAACTGACTGGTGACATTCGATTGGTCCGAAGTTAAGGATACAAGTGATATTTTGGCCCCCTGAGCATGCAAGGCATATGTAGATTTCTATTTTACCGGGTTGGGTTTTATTGTTTTTAAATTTTGCGTTTTGTAGCCGTTTTTCAAGAATGGCAGGGGTTAATGGACTTAAGCTTTATTCGTGGATGGCGCGGAAAAGGAACTGCTAAGACGAAGTGCCCTAACACAAAAGTAATTTATGCATAGCAAGGGAGCACGGTCTTGCCAATGTGAAGAAGGAATGTTTTGCGCGTAGTAGACGTCGAAAGGCAGTGTGTGGTGAATAAAGTTCGCTGACGAGAAACTGGATCGGCGGTCATTCGGCTTAGGGAAGCGAGGCTCTAACATGCTCTCGAAAAAGTATTATGGTGCCTCGAAGTGTTCGCCTCGTTCATTAGCCGCTGCTATTTCGTTGCAGCAAATTACACATTGTCATCACAAACAGGCACATTTTCAGTCGAAGTGGAAAGTGTCAGGATATTTAACACGCGTCGGCAACAGGAGGTCTATGGCTTCGCATCTAGTGGGTTGATGAAACGAACGGTTATCCCATCTACTTGGGTAGGAATATGTATATACGCAAGATCTGAGGCAGTTCCAGACGTCGATCGTTTTCGTCCCTGGCGAATATTTGGATAAGAGACCATGCATAATTCTCATAACCACGGATTTTGCTGATATCAACCCGGGAATGGGGATATATAATGAATATCATATCCGGGGGTATAATTGGGAGAGTAAAAATCCACCATGAGCTTCTTTCTAGTTCCAGCCGCATCTTACCAAACACAGCAGAAAATCAAAGAACAGGCTCAAGAAAGAAAACGCCGTGTTAAGAAACGCAAGCCGCGTACTGAATCCGCTAGCGACATTGTCTCCAGTACGAACCTGATAGTCCTGGACCACCTGGAGTCGTCACTGGCATCTTCCACGTTCAGCTCTCGGTGTAGCACAGCCCCGACGGATTATGTACAATTGGGCGTGCTGGGGAGTAACAGCTTTGACCACAGTTTGAGAAAAACAGGAACTCATAATACCAATAGACACAGTGTGTTCAGCCTGGCGCTGAATAAGGAAGACTCCAGAAGAAATTCGGTATACAATTACAACAGTAATGTCGAGTTGGCAGCAGCTTTAAAGGGAGGACGGAAACACAAAAAACTCGTGCAGGGTATGGACCTGAGTGCAAATGGAATATTAGTAGAGGTCAAGACTCTGAAGAGTGCACAAAACGAGAACATTCCATTGGAAATTTCAGAGGATGAATCGAAACCAGAAGAAAATGACTGGGAATGCGACGAAGCGGCGGACGACAGGTTAACCAGAGTATATTCCAATGTGAGCTCAATTTTTAGCACTAAACGTGTATCGATGTCACTGAGCGAATCCCAAGTCTCTGAGAAACGTACATCGCGATTCGCAAAGTTCCGGAGCAAACACTTGGCTTGATTAAAGGGCTACTGCAAAGACGAGCCGGTCTTCGTCGTCAGTGGAATCTTTTACGATGGTAATCCGTGTGTTAGCCGAGCGGGCTGAAGAGCTAATAATAAAAAGGAGCTACTAATAGTAATAACTTATAGTCAAACTTATAGTAAAACCGCTATGATGCCTTTTGACTTGCAAAGGTGTCTAATATACTAATATGAACTAATAAGAGTAGCTTTCAAGGAGTGAGGGACTGCAAGGGAGCCTTTCATATAGGCAAAATAAGCTTCGCAATTGTAAGAGAGGCAATCCCGGAGCGCAAGTCCTTGGCGCTCTTTAAAAACACAATAAGGCGTAACTTTTGTGTTTCTATCTTGCAGAAAGCGCAAAGCAATAGGTTGGAAGAAGTAAGATCATTGGAACGAGCTGGGACCCACGACATAAGACTTGTATAAAGGTCTTGTATGCTAGGGTAATTTGCATGTTAGCCGAAATACATTCACGTGATGATCAAGAGCTTGTGCCTTGTTGCGGATTGAAGGCAGATAGTTGCACCCGTACAATCTGTGCATAATTCATATTTGACCAGAAAACACTGCTAAAAACAAGCACATCGTCTTTATCATACGTAGACGAGTCACGAAGTCGTGTTTATACATGTAATCATATACTGTGTTCTGTCCGTTTAGCAATCAGGTATTAAGATATACGAAAATTGGACTTGGTAATGATGCAGAGATGCCTATTTCGAGGTGACTATGAATCAGTTACCGACAGAAGCCACGACAGAGCAATCAGTCGGAAGGGTGATTCGAGGATTGTTGGGTATGTGGCAGCCTCTTCAAAGGACTCGGTCCATAAATAATACCCGGTCCATAAATAATACCATCGGTATGAATTTGTATACAATCTCGAGTACCTCAGAGCTGATTGTAAAAAATTCATTTACCATGACGTAGCTCAGTATACTCACTAAAAACGATTGCCCTGGTGTGCACATACTCCATCCTTTTTTCAAAATACCGTGAGACAAGAAACATATCCGTTCAGATCAAGAACCTCGAGAATGCACCTTTTGTACCCGTACAACTTGGTTTGACCCCAGGTGTTGACTTTTCCTGTAGTGCCATTGTCGTTCGGCAGCTCAATGATGTCGAGGTCATTGTCCACGTATTCCGATTCGAGCCGGTTGAGGAGAACCGGGACTAGCGTGCGCAATTGCACAGGCATGTCTGCGAAGTTCATTTGCGAATTGAAACATACGTCGGTGCTTGTGACCTCCCAGTTACACTGATCCCACTTCATAAAGTTGAGCGACTCGGTCAAGCCGCCATTGTGGAGCACCAACTTTTTCACGGTGGGGTGTCCACGCAGACTGTGCGGGTCGTACATGACATCCAAGCCGTAGCGAAAGTAGTTGTGGAACTTGCGGTGCGAGGCTTCGGAGTTTTCTTGTGTTCCCGGGTACGCCTGCGTACCATGGATGAGGAGGGGCGATCCAAAGCGTGTGAAGTAGTCATCTGGGGGCCCCAATATGTTGAGCATTTCCTGTTGCGAGGTGGAGCCGATTTCGATGACGGCAGTCGAACCGTCATTAAAGTGAATCTGTGTGATGCCTTCGTCAAGCCCCACTTCTAGCCGTGCAATCTTCTTAGTGTCTGCACTTGAAGGGATTTTCTTAAAGTCAAAGCCTTCCCATGACTCACCTTTGTAGAGAGCAATCGCTGAGCACAGAATGTCAGTTGCGGAGTCCCAGTTGAGTAAGGTCGATAAAAGAGTCTCAGAACAGTTTGTGTCCTGGGCCTTCCGAGCCAAAACGGGGTTGGAGATCACAAACTTGAAGGATATTCCAGGGTACGACAAGACGTACACGTTGCCAACCAATTTTCCTGGGTACGTGGGGCCAAACAACTTATTGTAGATCAAACGCAAGGTGGTGCTACATGTAGAGACGAAGGTAGCATCATCTGAGCTCAAAGATGAGCAAGTACTGTCTAGGCCGTCCTGCGGCAGATTGTCCACGCGCTCGAATTCATTAAGCTTGGAGCCATTGTAGAGCAAGGAGAGGAGTTTGCGGCACGAGTTTGATCTGCGGTTCTCCATTGGCAAGTCCAAGACTTCGATGAGTTGCAAGCATTGATCGTCTTTGTTTTTGAAGGTCAACCTGATGCCATAGTCCACGATGGTGACCATCACGGGTAACTCGAGGTAATTGTGTTCGCTGTAGCTTACACGGAGTTTGTACTTGTACTTGTCGAGGCTTTTCATTGTTTCGAACATTGACTGGCCCAATCGAATGTGGTTTCCGATGCCCACGCCTGGGTGTAGTGTTGATTCGTAAATCATAAGGGGTAGGTGATTAAAATAAGGGGAGAGAAAACATTGAGTAAGAGATAACTTTCTTGAACGAACCTCACGAACGAAGTGAGTGAAGTGAGCAAGTGAGCATACATCGATTAAGAGATAGCTTTCACGAACGAACGAAGTGAGTGAGTGAGTGAACCCAGTGAGCAGAATGCTTACTGAATGATTACACATTTAATAAGAGATAACAGAACCAGTAAATAAAATCATTTATTCATCACACAAAAGGGTAGTTAGTGATACCTACTAACATTGACTTTCTTCCCAACACATAGCCACAATAACTCTATAATTTTATTACTCAGTCAGTAAGTCAATTAGTCACTCAATTAGTCACTCACTTAGTCACTCACTCAGTCAGTCACTTAGTCACTCAGTCAGTCGCTAAGTCAGTCAGTCGTTAAGTCAGTCACTTTAATCACTTCACCCACTTCACTCGCTTCGCTCGTGAAGTTTGTTCTTTCGCTCGTGAAGTTCGTTCGCTCTCTCGTGCTCGCTCTACTCCACTCCAATCTCACTCTAATCTCACTCTAATCAGTTCCTACTTAATAACTAGTCTATTTTCCTCACCCTGCTCACCCAGAGGTCGCCAAAAATCATTCGCATCCTTTATGCCATAGTTGGGAGCCAGCAACGGCTTGTTCAAAAGCTCAAGCAACCCGTCAGCCGCATTCCCTCTGTCATCCATTCTGTGGTGGCACAGCTGGCACAATATCAGATCAAGATGCGCATACATTCTTTCCGTGGCCATCTCATTGCTATTGGCAAACCACCATACGGGAGAACTCGTGCCCTTGCACAACGAGCAGGCCGGGTCCTTACGAAGCTCACACACAATCATGCTCTGCAGCCAAGTCTTGCGCTTCGAGTCTTCAAGCTCCTGCTTGTAACTCAAGTAGTTGTTGGCACGCA
The DNA here is from genome assembly GCA_030674215.1 of Kodamaea nitidulidarum. NCBI lineage: Eukaryota > Fungi > Ascomycota > Pichiomycetes > Serinales > Debaryomycetaceae > Kodamaea > Kodamaea nitidulidarum. The sequence goes on along the minus strand of JAJLWI010000009.1, from coordinate 271,625 downwards.
ACTGCTGCCCAGTGGACATATTGGGGTTTGGAGCAGTGGGCCTCAACTTGTCTTCGAAAAACAACTGTACTAAGGACAGCGAGCCCCCGCTCAACCTTCGTCCAATGGTACGTAAGGAATAGAGCTCGCTGTGCGAGTGCTCTGGGCACGCGAGCGCAGGCTCTAACTTTCCCTGAACATCACCAACCTTGACTACGCGCTCCTTGCCCGGCACGAGCTTGAAACCAAGCCTGAAACCGGCAGAGTCCTGCGCACACGTGGGGTGGTACCGCGGGCCGTCGGCACAGAAGCCGCACGCAAGCATAGCGCCGTTTGCAGACCCGCAGATCCCACACTTGCACTCAAAGTTACGCAAAAAGACCCTGGCTGCACTCTGAACCTCCAACGGGTTGCACATGGCCTCGATGACCTGCTTCTGGGACAACTGGCCATTGGGGAGCTTGGGCACAGTAGTCGGCTTCTTGAACTGGAGGTCCTGGTGGCTGAACAAGGCACAGAGCACATGACACCACTTGCCCGTGTCGCTGACGGGAATCAAATAGTCGGGAACCACCAGGTCCAGCCCCAAAATTGAGAGCTCATAGTTGGTTTCCCTGGCCAAGCAAAGGCTGCATGAGTAGAGGGTATTCTTGAAGGGACGTACGTCGTTTACACACGGCTGACAGAGCCACTCCCTCACGGGTCTGGGCGCCGAGTCCGGCACCAGGATACACGCACAAGTACTGTGCACATTGACCCCACAGTTGGCACATATGAGCATGTCGCTGTTAGGATCCGCGCGCTCTCGACACACGCTGCACGGCCGCGCATTGAGAGAGAAGGCCAAATTGACCTGGCCCACGGTGCCGTGCTGCACATTGCTGCCGATATCTGTGAGCTGCTTGGTGCGATGATTGAGCAACATGTCGCACAAAATGTCCTCCGTCACATGCAGGGTGTTCTTGCGGTCGTGCTTTACCTCTTGCGCTGGCTGGACGTAGCTGTCGTTGGCGAAAGGGTTGATGATGGTGTCCTGCGCGCACTTTTTTCGTTTGCTCGCGGCAGACTCGGGGTCGGCCTTGCGCTTTCGCGTTGCTGGTTGTTTTGGCTTTTCGTCGTTCTTGGAGCTCTTCTTGTCCACTGCCTTGGAGGGTTTTTCTGCTTTCACTCTGTCTGGCTTTAGCGGTTTTTCTGTCTTTGGTTTTTCTGTCTTTAGCACCGACTTCTCTGTATCTGTTTCTTCGCCCTCCTTCGGGGTCGTGCTCTTCGTGTACTTCCGCTTCTTAGGCTCCTTTGTATCTTTGCAGGCCTTTTTAGGGGACGGCGGCTCCACCACCGGGTGATCTTGCTCATACGAAATCACTGCACCGAGCGAGTCTGCGTGTGCCAAGATGGCGGCCGAGTCGGCAACCAACTCTGCCTCGATTTTCTTCTTCCACCCTGCGTACTTGGTATTGTGACGTTTTTCCACGTCTACGGGATCTTCCCACACAACCGCATACCGTCTCCACAAGCGTGCACACCGCATGCATAGTGCCACCACACTTCCAGAGGGGAAACGCTCGTCCACTTGGGCCTGTTTTTTGGCTGTGTTTCCGTCATGGCCCGTAATGCGGAACCACTGGCGCGTGTTTGTGGTAAGGCAGTGCTTGCAAATGAAGTTAGCTTTGGAAGAGGCGATTTTCTCGCGATCGTAGCTGGAATCGTCTTCGGGGTCTGCGTACTTGTCGATGGCTTGGGGGGATTCAACGAGTATTTTTGACATAATGGTCTCGTTATTTAGTTTTCCATTTGTTTTCTGTTGATCTGCTTCTTCTTTTTCCTTCTCTTTAATATCGTTCCCTTTCTCTTTCTCTTTGTCTTTTCTATCACTGTTCTCCTTCTCCCTATCTTTTCTATCGCTGTTCTCTTCTTTCACATTACTCTTTCCCTCCTTTTTCTCCCTCTCTTTTATCTCGTTATTCTCCCTCTTCTCACTCTTTATATTCTCCTTCTTGATATCCTCCTTGACCAAATCCTGTAACTTCTTGTGCATACGACCCTCAAAATTCCCCCATATCTGCCTCCCATTCTTGGTCTTCTTCCAGAGATAGTAGAAACGCACCACCGCACGCGGCGGCTGCGACTTGACCTTCTTCTGCACAAAATGAAGCTCGCTCCCAAACTCCCGCACACCGTTCTCGAAACGCTTGACCTCCTCCTTAGTGAAGGTGGGCTCTTTCAACGCCACGCGGTCCAACTTGGAGACTAGCTCCAAGCACTTGGGTACATCGCCCATGTTGTCTAGATAAATTTTGAGAATGGCATCCACAAAGTTGGGTGAAGTGTCGAGCATCCCCAACTTGGCCGCAAATGGCGCACACTGTGCAACATAGTGGTCCAACTTGGCAAAGCCATCGGCCTCATCCTCCGGACGGTTTTTCCAAAGCAACGTACACGACACACCCTCACCGTCGTCCTCACCCCGCACAATGTAGCCCTTGGGTCGAGGCTGTAGCCACTGTGGGTAGTCCTTCACAGGTACATCCTTATACTCGTCGGGCACCTCGAGCTTGGCCAACGGCTCCACAACCGCCTTCTTCGGGCCCCTTTTCTTGGGAGCTGCCTTGTCCACATCGTAATATACCAACGGGTGGTCGACATACCCGGGAATATGCAGCACTTGGTGCTTGGCACCCAAACGGGTCGATGCTCGCGGGTACGGCGAGCGGTCCTCCAAGTCCACCGCATCTTCCAAGCGAGCGTGCATTCCTAGGTAGCGCATTGGCCACTCCTCCTTCAAGCGGCGCTGGGCGAGGGTGTTGTCGGCATCGTTTTTGAGAAAGTCGATGGCCATACTCTCGTACTTGGGCAAAACGTCGTCGCGTGCGGGTGAACACGCCTTGATTTCTTGTCCAGACGTGGACGACGGCAGCAGCGGGTCTGTATGAGCATCGTCCTCGTCCTCTTCGTCCAAGGCCGACAACTCGCTCGACAATTGCGTGGCATTGGAGGACTTGTTGTCGTGCGAAAGCATCAAGATCTTCTTACGCTGGTGCTCGATGTCGTGCTTCTTGGTGCACACCGCACACGACCACGAGAAGCCCCTACTAGGCTTCTTCATCAACGGCGGGTCGAGACAGTACATGTGAAAGTGCTTGGCACACTCAACACACTTGATGGACTCGTTTGCTGTGTCGCACCACTGCTCACACACCTCGCAGTTGGAAGTCGACAGGTTGAAGGTGTTGATCAACGACTTGGTGCGCTGTGACTCGGCAAAGATGAACTCGAACCGCTTGTGCAAAGCCACGAGGAACTGCTTGCTCTTGCTCTCCTTGACCTCGGTAAACCGCAACAAACGTTTTGTCAGCAACACGTCGTAGAACTTGATCATGTACCGGTCAAATAACTTGTCGAAATAAAAGCAATTGGGCTGCTTGACGTATGCCTCCAAGCACGGTACCACCTGCGGAGGAGACGCTCGCTTCCCCTTGACTCCTGTCATGCGAGGTTGGTACTCGTCCTCCAAATCCTGCTTGTGCCGCACAGTGACGGTTCCGCGGAAGCTCGTAAGCGGGCATGTATCGGAATGCATAGATGCAAAAAGCAAGCGCGAATCACTGGTGGACTTGGATATATCACGCGGCCGGTAGTACCACTGGATCTGGAACACGTAGCCCTGCGAGTTCACTTTGCCCGTACGCTGCTGAGTTTTGTCGTTCTTGGCCGTGAAGCCCATTATGCGCCCAATGTAGTACGGTTCACCTGGGGGCTCGCTCACCATGTAGACGTAATCACCCTTAGTGAGCTTGAACGGAAGGCTTTTGCCCTTTTTCGTTTGCTTTCCCTCCATGTGAGGGCAATATAAGGTCTGTGTGTCCAAGTCTATGTAACTGTCCTCGAGCACGAGCTTTCTGGAGAAATAGTCATTTTCAGTAGTGGTCATGGACTGCCAGTTGTGGGGGACTGTTGGTCTGTTGGGATTCTCGTCTTCGGGGCTCCTTGTGGATTTATCGGCTATAGGGGTACCATTATGAGGTCGTTTTCCTCGTCTTGGTGCGTTGGGTATAGCTGGCGAAGGTTTTGGTGCCACCGGCTCGTCTTCAGTAAATTCTGGTATAGCATCATTGTAGGTCTTGTTAATCGTGGCCTTGCGCCTGGGCCGCACCTGGGACATGCCGAAAGTGTGCTGGGTTTGGATGAATGATATGAGTGGACCTCGCTGCTAGTCCACTTCAATAAAGAAAATTTCAGTATAGTGATTGCGAAAAATAATGGGGTGATGGAGTCTACGTGATATTCAGGTTGGTGTCTTAGAGACTAGTGGTGGTGTAGAGTGTTGATTCTACACCTCACTACTTAAACTGTTTTACATTCTCATTCTACTGATGTTATCATTTTGAACATTCTAGTCACTGATTATTTTAGGACGTCTTGAAAGCTTTTGGTGGTCACTGATTGTCTTCGTTTCTACATACATACTGTTTATTTTAGTTACCGCTTATCCTAGGTACTGCTGCTGTTAGTTACTTCTTATCTCTCTACAGTATCATGCTCACTACTTATGTCTCTATAGTATCACGCTCACTACTTATCTCTTATTCCACATATTCCCTTATCTCCTATTTTACTAGCACCTAAATCTTTTCTTATTGGAAGATACTAAAGAAGATAGAAGAATCACTCGACGAACACCAAATTTCACTTGGCCTACTAACCACTCTAAAATAGCACTGACTGCACATAGCTTGAGTCAGTTCGAGTATTGGGCGAGTCAATAAAGTGAATAAAATATGTGAACCAAATCCTTAAGTGAGCTTAACCTGTAAGCAACTTACCCACGAAGTGTTCACTGAATGCACGAAATATTTACTAATCGACGAAACCCCCAGTTATTCACTAAATTCATCAAAAAATGTACCCCAGTCACATCTCCAACAAAGCACTACTCTCTAGACATTCACTTTGAAGTAGGCTTCTCGCCTTCATTCATAATAGGTATATCTCTTGCAATGATCACGTTCAGTGAATTGACATTATCGTGATTTGTGCCTTTTGCACCTATGAATTTGTAGCGAGATGATGACATAATCCAGAATGTCGAAGATGAGATGACAGCTGCAAGACGGTATGGACCCTGGTACATGTACTGATGTCAAAAGGAATTAAAAATACAATCACAGGCTTAGGGTTTTTGGTTGCTGGTATAGAATATAAGTCCGTATAAAGAAGCATGCATCTCTCAAGAGCAAACCTGCTATAAGTAGACGTGTAGATAATATGAAATAAATAAGCAATCATTCAGATCGTGTGAAAACTTCCATACTATTATACAATTAGGCAAATAGTAAACATGCTAAATCACCGTACTACAAACATCATCCATGCATTCTTACTGTCTTGAACAAGCCAGCCTAACAGAATGGTCCTGTCCAGTAACCAAACATGAATATTTGGCACTATTCTCACAATAACAAGCTACTAATAAGGCCTCTTTTGAGTTTTGTTAAGGATTCCACCCTCAGGTGGAAAAATAGCTTATGGCTTGCTTTATTCATGTGGGCTAAAAAGGGCATATTTATAGTAGGTTTAGTTCTGGTAGATGGTCTGATGTGAAGTGCTGTCTAATTCATTATACCTTACAGAACAAAGACTGTTATGAGCTGCATTAATATATTGGGAAAGGCTTGTAGTCATACCCTTTCAAGTCATGTTTTGTCTTGACAAAAATGAATTAGATTTCTCTACTATGTAATAAAGTGCTACGTTAGCGTTCTAGCTATTCCTTGATATGCAAAAAGTCTTTTTTTACTTTATTGCTTTTCTCTTTTGCAATATACACCTGCGGTCCTGTCCTTTGTCTCTTGTACTCATCTCACATTTTGCAGCCAAGTCTGGATTACGTAATTATATTCAGATTAAGAGTCGCGAGTGAGCACTATACAAGAGCTACATCTTTGTATATTTCTCATCTTTTGATTAGCATACCGCCCTGTACTCTGGTACTGAGACATATCTGAATTGATCGTCAAAAAACTCATATCTCTACTCAGTGTACTAAGATTCAATCACATTGACTCGCACCAGATTCCTATAGCTTCTGCCAACTTTCCAGAATACAGTCAATGAGCTTTGGGGATATAGCTGGGATTTGCTGCATCGTCATTATGCATACCCCTAGGTATGGTAGCTGCTCGTTTCACTATTGAGATCGATTAAGGTATTTTTTCTATTAATATTCCCGAGCCCAGCTGTGTATGAGTGGTGGTGAAGTGTAGGAAATGTCATAAGGTACAATACGTACAAACATGCTCAATGTAGAGAATGTATAACACTGTAAAAAATTGTGCCACATGTACCAAACTTTTGTACCCATACTATATTGTGCCGAATTCAACCAACCTGTCTGTACTATCCTACCAACCTTTCTACCAAACATCACCAAACTGTAGTGTACCCATTGTATCATGCTGTACCAATTGTACCATTTATAATTCACCCACAGATACCATGATACCATACTATCTGCATCATCTCTATCATCCACCTACCCATCTATCACTCCCCTCCTCAAACTATCCTCTATCCTCTCAATCTCGTCCAAACTAGTGGCATCCTGTAACCTCCGCTTCAACTCGTCCCTCTCAGCTTCAGTCAACTTTCGCTCGAGTGTGCGCAAAGTTTTGTCTTCTGCCGAAGGCTCAGCGCCCTCAATATGCCTCGTAAACATCAAAGCGTGCTCATTCCAGTTCTCACGGTCGGTGCCAAAGAGCTCCTCAGCAGCCCTTCGTTCGGCATCCTTCACCTTGGCGAAATCAAGCACCTTCAATGAAGGAATGAGCCAAATAAGGAAAGCACGGTAGTGTTTCCGGCTCGTCACAGGGTTTCCCACAAGCACCAACTGCTCGAGATGCCCAAAGTGCGACCAGGCACTTGTAAACAGCGCAATGCTGTTATTAACCAACGATATAGACTTGATGCGGTTATCGCTCGTGATGCTGTCGTCAACCGACGTAATGTTGTTATTGGCTAAGAGCAAAACCTCAAGGTTGTGGAAACCCTCGGGGATGTTGGACAACAGAACCAAGTCATTGTTGGTGAGGTCGATGACAGCAAACTTGTCTTGCGTTGCCGCGAGGTTCTCAATGTAAGGGATCTGCATGTTGCGCAACTGGAGCACAAGCTTACCCTCCGGGTTGATCACGGTGGGCGCACTGCTAATGACCTGGTAGGTGAGTCTCATGAAGGTGATTGCGACACAGCGACACGCGACATGAAAAAAAAAAGAAGCCCATAATACATCTACACCAGACCCCGCGTCTTTAATATGCTCCAGATCGACGAGAGAGACGTGCCAAAGATTCCTGGAACCAAGCTCGAAGCGCAGGAGGCTCGTGAGCTCCAGCTGATGGTGGCGGAATTGCTCGGAAGGCGGTCCACGTCGTTCCCCGGGTCTCAGCCCGTGTCATTTGAGCGTAAACACTTGGACGTATTGCTCAGCCGCGACTACTTTGTGTGTGAAAAGTCGGACGGATTGCGGTGCTTGTTGTTCATTCTTAACGACGAGCAGCGCGGTGAGGGTGTTTTCTTGATTACGAGAGAGAACCACTACTATTACGTGCCCAACATACACTTCCCATCCAACATGACGGAAACGGAGACAAATCGCAGCTACCACCATGGTACGTTATTGGATGGTGAGTTGGTATTGGACAGTAAGAATGTCAAAGAACCTGTGTTGCGATACTGCATTTTCGACGCGTTGGCAGTCAATGGAAAGCTCTTGGTGGAGCGCACGTTGAGTAAGCGCTTGGGTTATATCACAGAGGAGGTGATGAAACCATTCGACCGCTTCAAGCGGTTGAACCCGAAAATCACCAACTCACCAGATTTCCCCTTCAAGGTCAGCTTCAAGCTCATGACGTCGTCGTACCATGCGGATGATGTGCTCTCCAAGAAGGATTTATTGTTCCACGAGTCCGATGGGCTCATCTTCACGTGCGCCGAAACTCCCTATTACTTTGGCACTGACCAGACCTTGTTCAAATGGAAGCCTGCCGAGGAGAACACCATAGATTTCCAGTTACGCCTTGTGTTCAACCAGTACCAGGACCCTGACATGAACAAATTGGACCCTGACTCCACATACACAGACTACGACTCTAAGCCGGACGTTATCAAGTTGCGCGTGTGGCAAGGTGGCCTGGGTGAGCACGCTGACTTTGCACAGTTGCACTTGACCGACGAAGACTGGGAGCAGCTCAAATCCTTGAACGAGCCTTTGCAGGGCAGGATAGTGGAGTGCCGCAAGAGCCAAGCCCGGCCGGGATTCTGGGAGATGATGCGCTTTAGAAACGACAAGTCCAACGGGAACCACATCAGCGTGGTGGAAAAGATTTTGTTGAGCATTGAGGACGGAGTCAAGGAGAAGGAAATCTACGACATCTGCCCCAAGATCGCTGAGGCGTGGAAGAGGCGGGCCTACGAGCGCGAGCATGCGAAAAGACCCTCGGCCCACGCGCCTGTGCTGCGCAAGAGACTGGTCTCGGACGACGCCAAGCCAGAGGTGAAAAAACCCAAAAAGGACGAAAACGCATTGGAAGAGTTGCCTGTCTACGAGGACAGCGACTAGTGTAGTATATAAGGATAGATTGTAATATTATTTTGTAGGCGCGGGTGTAGCCTTATATATAGAGGTAAGTGATCCTACATTGTATATAGAGATAACTGAACGAAAGAATGAACTTTACGAGCGAAGCGAGTGAAGTGAGAGAGTGAGTGAACTTACATTATATATGGAGGTAACCGAACGAGTGAAGTGAAATAGTGAGTGAACCTACATTGTGTATAGAGATGACTGGACGAGTGAACTTAAATTATATATAGAAATGATTGGACGAGTGAACTTACATTATATAGAGATGACTAAACGAATGAGTGAACCTACATTACATATAGAGATAACTGAACGACCGAATGATCGTTATGATTATATCTGGAAATATCTGAACGAGCGAATGAATACACATTATATGCAAACAACTGAACAAATTAGCGAGTGAATGTGTGAACATTGTGTTGCAAGGTACATACCTTGCAGTGCATATAAAACTACTCACAAGATTGACACAAATCCCCTTTGATACCGGGCTGAACCACATTAGATACTGCCAGGTTATATACGAATTAGTAATATCCCCTTCAACTAAACAAGTCGTAACTTATTGTCTGGCCAAAAAATGAAGCCCTAACATGTTTCCAGAGAAAACGGAAGGGCTAAAAAATTGAAAGCGAACCAACTGAACTAGAGAACGAAGTGAACGAGAGAAAAGAGTGAAGTGGCTGATTGGCTAAAAAACATTATGTATAGAAATAACCAAAGGACCGAATGAACTGAGCTAATAAAGTGGGTGCTTTAGTGAGTAAGTATGCTGGAGATAAAACAAGTGGCATAAAGTCAGCTTAATATTTATAGGTTAATTAAGTGTGTAGTGCCCCCCAAATTTGTATCTTATCTTTCTCCCCTTGTTTTCATCTTTGTATGTGCTTTGTACCTACTACGGATCTGTTAATACCTCAATTATATCTTTGTGTATCCGGGTTTATTTTTGTGCCATCGTTTTAAAAAAATTGGCAAAATCTGGCAAAACTCTCATCTGAACCAATAAACACTTGGTATTGATTCATCCAGACTACCACCAAGACCGAATTTTCATTCTTTCGTACCAAACATCAAGTGTAGATAAACTGAGTATCGGAATGATAATGTTCACCTCCCTTGCCGTTATTTTGCAGCCACCGTTATCCACGGAAAAGAAAAGCTAACTTGCCTAATGCGGAAGTGTCCGTCGATGAGCCGCTTGTGGCTTCGACAAACAGGCACACTGCGGAGACACCAGCATCGCTTGGTCCGCACCGCGGCCTTTGAGAGAAAAAGTAATTTTCTGCCTTTGGAGAAGTCAAATTTCAAAATTATATATATGGAGTTGAGGACCTGAAAAAAACCAGACATGTCCGACCACAACTCTGTGCTTCAAGATTCGCTCAAGAATATCAAAAAGATCGCCATCATCGGCGCTGGTCCTTCTGGTGCCGGTACCCTCAAGGCTTTGATCAAGGAAAACAAATTTGACAAGGTGCAAGCCTTTGAGAAGAGACCTTGTTTCGGAGGATTGTGGAATTATACTCCTGAGAACGATACCTCCTGTATCCCTGTGCCGTGCGAGAAGCCTGTTTTGGACATTCAACCCGTTTTGAAGAATGACAAATCCAGCTACATTTTCAGTTCTCCTGTGTACAATTACTTGGACACCAATGTACCCAAGGACATCATGACCTACGCAGACTTTGCATTCCCAGACGAAACGCCCGTTTTCCCCCACAGGTCTGAGGTGTGGCAGTACATGAATGACTACTCAAAGGAATTGTTGCCTTATGTGCAGTTCAACACCAAGGTGGTGCATGTCGAGTTGTTGGACAACAACAAGTGGAAGGTGGTTACCAGGAAAGTGCTCAACGAGAACAAAGGCGCTGGCTTCGCCACCAAGGAGTACCCAGACGTCGAGGAGGTTTACGACGCTGTAATCATCGCTAATGGTAACTACGACGTTCCGTACATTCCCAACAGAGATGGCATGAAGGAGTGGAACGAAAAGTACCCGGGCTCCATCATCCACGTCAAGGCGTACAGACAGCCAGAGGATTACGCAGACTTGAAGGGCGAGATCTTGGTTGTGGGAAACTCTGCATCTGGTGGTGATTTAGCATATCAGTTAGCCACAGGCTTGAAGAGAAAGATCTACAAATCCAAGAGATCCGAGAACTTGTTGCCTGCTGGACACAGCGACTATATCGTCGACAGGGCCGATATCAAGCGCTTCAACGCAGACACAAAGCTGGTGGAGTTCATAGATGGCACTCAGTTGGAGAATGTCGACAAGATCATCTTTGCCACGGGCTACCTCAAGTCCTACCCGTTCTTGCAGCACTTGAATTCTTCGGATAAGCCTTTGCTCACGGATGGATTCAAGGTGCACGGTAATTACCAACACGTTATCTTATACAACTACCCCAATCTTGCCATCTTGGGTTTGGCCAGATATGTTTTGCCCACCAGAGCAGCAGAGACACAAGGTTGTTGGTTGGCCAAAATTTGGTCGGGGAGGATACCCTTGCCTACTTACGAGGAAATGAAGGCCTGGGAAGAGGGCGAGACGGCCAAGAGAGGATCGGGTACAAAATTCCACGACCTTAATTTCCCACTTGACGTGCATTACGCCAACTTTTTGAACAAGCAAATTTTGGATTCGGTTGAGCACTTGCCAAAAGAGGAAAAGGGTTTGATTCCGAAAATCTGGGACAAGGAGCAGACTGCCATCAGAGGTTCTATCAAGTCTTTGAAGGAAGCATACATCAAGTATAAGGAAGAGACGGGCATATTGGCCAAGACCTACCAGGAATTGATCGATGCTAATGTTATCGATAAGGTGATGATTTCTGACCACGAGCTTGAAAAGTTGGGATTTAAGTTTTAGATTGCCTGAATATAGATATCCAAACTAAGGTAAGGATTTGTAAGCTTATTTGTGGATGGTACACAAATCAATGTACATTTATGAATTAGAATGTTGACGAGTAGGTACTTATTAATTTCAATGTGTATCACTCACTGTGTATTACTCACCACTTAACTTACTTGTTCAGTTATCCATGTAATGATTATTTAGTCATTGTTCATTCTATGTGTTTGAAGCTCACTTGACTCAATTTTTCAGCTATTTATGTATAATGATATTCAGTCATTCATTCAGTTATCTCATAATGTTCGGTCATTGTTCGCTCTTTCATTATCTATATAATGTAAGTTCACCCACTCACTCACTTCACTCGTTTCGCTCTTTCATTCGCTCGCTCAGTTATGTCTATATAATGTTCACTTCTCCCTTACTCGTATGATCGTCCAGTTCGCTCACTTTGATTTAGCCCCTGGTTTATTCATCATATTGAAAGCTCCTATATCTATTTCATTAGGGGCTGACCTCATCATTCCTTGTCAATGCCTATAGAAACCTGATTACCTTTCGAATCGTGTTTAAAAATGCCGGTCGGCACAGTGTGTGTTTCAAAGCTTCGTTTTACCATTGCGCTTTATCTGGGAGTTTCATCATCAACGCTCGAGGTTGATATTCTGTCTGCCGAATTTAGCGTATAAGCTTGACTTCAACTCGCCCAACTCGGTATCGAATGTTTCAATGGTGCTTTCAATAGCTTCGATTTTGGAGTCCAATTTCTCATTTTCGGCTTCAATCTTCTGCAAGATCTTCTCCACCTTCATAAAGACAAAGATCTCGCCCACCTTGTATTGCACTTTCTCATCCTCGTCCACCAACTCCAACTCAAGTATTAAATCATCGAGGTACTCCTTTTCCGTGCGCAATTTGGTCAATATTTCCTCTTGCTCATCCTTTTTGCTGATCAACGTCGAAAATCGGTTGATCTTTTGCTGGTCCTCCCACGTAACCTCCGCTGTGTTCCGCTGTCCTTCGGGTAAGAGCTCCATATTGTTGTACATTCTTTTTTTATTTACTAGTATGGAAAATTGTGCAATCACGTGATCATCACTCTTTAGAGTTGCGAGGAGTGCAACTGACAGTCTGTAATCTATTCTTTCTGCATGTTGACAGATGCATTTGGGTAAGATGCTGTCATTGTTTGGCGGTGATTCACGGCATTTGTGTCAATGCCATAGCATTTATGTTGGAATTCGTTGTAAACTATGAATGGGCACTGAGTGAAGGACTCAAGTCATGTTGCAAAAACAATGTTGCAATTTAAAACGATGCAGTTGGTTACATTAATACACATAGGCAAGATTCATACATACCACAGAGTTCAAATACTACATATTCTCTTTTGTTGTATTTGTAGACCCACGTTTTAAACTATGGCCAATCGAGCGCAATATGGCTGCGAAAAATGCAAAATCCACAAAGATTTGCCAAAAACGTGCGACTGGCACCAGACCACCTAGGGAGCATTCTTTTTGATCCAGCTGCTAACATGGCACCAGGTGCAAGTAGTATACCCCGCTGTTATGCATCTGCAGGAATTTTCGTTGCAGACGGCCCCATGGCCATGTGGCTATACTACCACATTTTACTGGTGCTAACACACCAATAACGGGCTGGTACATGTCGACACGAGATATACACAATGTATTGTGTATTTGGAGACTCGTTGCTTCAGCTTGTAAGATATACTTCTGTGTACATTCTTTGATATAATTTGATATGCAGGACGATAGCGGAGAGCCAGTCCCTTTTCGTTCTCCCTTTCCGTTAAACGTCTCAACCGTTGTGGAAAAAATCACTAACGGTGAGAGCGCGCGAGGATTTTGGTATTTATAGAAGGGAAATTTATAGATTAGATTGCTCATATCTTATCGATTCATATGACTCTTTCAGAAGATTTCGAGCTTGTGCGCATCACAGATACTGACTTGGTGAACTTCACCAGAGAACAGAACTCGGAGCTGTGGCAAGGTCAATTGTCGCGTTCGGAGTATGTGACTCGAGAGGCTGTCTTGGGCAAGAGCAAAATGTTGGACCACCACAGCCATGACAATGAGCTTCACGTTTTCGCTCTTCGCGATAAGGAAAGCCAGATGCTTGTTGCATCAATGGAGCTTATAGTTAGAGAGGCAGTACGCGTGGAGTACAACGGGACTGATGTATTGCACAAGGATATACGTTGTGGAACAATTGGAGGTGTTTTCACTTACAAACTGTTCCGCTCGAAAGGGTACGCGAAGGTGATGCTAGAAAAGTGCGTTGAGCAAGTGAAGGAGAAGTATGTCGGTGATGATGGATTTACATTTTTGTATTCGGAAGTTGGCGAGTACTATACCAAATTTGGATTCAAATCATTTCCCGTGGACTTGATGCGTATCCAAGTTCTGGAAGATAATGCGAGGGCTGGTCCGGAGCCTCGGTTGTTGCACTATCATGAGTTTGATTCTATTTTTGAGATGTACGAACAACAGGTGGCACGTAATGTTGCAAACCAGGTGAAGGAAGACCACAAAACTAGGGTATACTTGAGGCCCACTGCCCATCTCGTGGACTGGTTCCACTTTAGATCAAAGTACATCAGCTATCACTTGTTGGAGCACGACAAGGGCGTCGACTTTATTAATCTGAACTACGAAAAGATTGCCGATACCTTCAAGAGTATTAAACCAGATACTTTTGGCTTGGCTTTTGATGAGGATGGGGAAACTGTGGCTGCTCTTATTTTCACCATAGACTGGAGCAACAAAAAGGAATATTATGCAAGCGTGTTGAAGATCATAGTGGCAGATGGAGCAGATGTGGAATCCAACACTAAGCTATTGATGGGGGCTTTGCTTCGCTACTTGAATAGGAACCCCGAATTGCCTGACCAGAAGTGCACACATGTGGTGCTCTGGGAGTCAGAAGTCACCCCGCACTTGAAAAAGTACTTAGTGGAAACGTTCAAACTGGAGCAAGGTATTGAGAACCTGTCCAGATCCGCAGTGATGTGCAACAATTCCGCCGACCAGAAAGCTATCTTGGAAGGTGAGCTTGAGTGGGCATGTAATGACAAGTTGTCATGGTTCTGAAACTAATCTGTTTGCTAATAAAGGGCTTTGTAAATTGTAATGTAACTCACCGCCGATAACCGAACCGATGAGAACTGGTAGCGCCGTTTTGGACGATAGCACGTGCACAGTCATGAGGTTCGAAAACGGAGCAAATTCAAATCAAAAGCATGAGCCAAGATATCGCACCTCCCTCGTACAAGGTGGTAGTGTTGGGCGACTCTTCTGTCGGGAAGACCTCTCTCGTGCACAGATTCACCAACGATAGCTTCAATGAGCATGTATCTAATACAATTGGGGCAGCTTTCATCACGAAGTCGCACTGTCTGCCTTCTGATCCCCAGAAGGTTGTCAAGCTAGAGATGTGGGACACTGCAGGCCAGGAAAGGTATCGCTCGTTGACGCCTATGTACTACCGCAATGCAAAGGTGGCCCTTGTTTGTTTTGATCTTAGCAGCATTTCCGAAACTTTAGTCACTGCAAAGTTCTGGGTGGATCAGCTCAACTTGTACAATGCTGGGACAGAAGATGTTACCATCAGACTTGTAGGCAACAAACTGGATTTGTACAAGGAAAGTGAGACAAGCGAACAGGAGATCCGCACTTTCTGCGACACAAATAATTTGGCGTTACCTTTGAGAACCAGTGCCAAGGCAGGAGATGGTGTGGCTGCTCTATTCGACAGTGTGGTGAACAGTATTCCGTCTGAATTCTTTGAGGAGTACTACAAGAGGAAACAAGAAGAGCAAGCAAAGGGCTCGGGAGGAGTACAATTTCTAGGATCGTTGAATAATAGTACATCGTCGACCTGTTGTTGATAGATTTTCCAGATGGAAATGTTTCATTTCTCTCCAGTCTTTACAAAGGTTTTCCGATCTAGCACAAAGGCCTGCATTTCTAATACAAATCACATTACAGCAAGACAATCCCATGGTATGCACAAGTCTTCTATACAGTTACAATTCCAAACCTTTTTGTCTCCAGTAGTCTCTCTTGGCATCCTTATCCAAAAAACTACCCTTAGGCGACTCGGTTTCTGTATCTGCGGCGTCTCCATCGTCGTCAATGCCAAGATGTTCCAAAACTAGCTTTTTAGTTTCTCTTGAACTAGGCACGCCTGGCTTTGTTGGAAGAGAATTTGGGGTTTCTGCAGCTTCAGCTTGACTATTGTCCGCACTCTTGGTACTTCCATTTGAGTTCTCTTTGCCGGTTTTAGATATTTTAGAATTGGTCTTTTTATCGGCCTTTTTAACTTTTTCCTTCTTGGCCTTTTTCGGTTTTATCTCGGGCTCAGGTTTTTTGATGCCATCGTCACTTTCCTCCACTGTCATATCCGAGAAGTAGTACTTGTCGTTTCCTTCAAACCCATCGCTCTCTTCATCCACAAATTCTTCTTCGTGAGAAATTAACGCTTCGTTGACAACTTTACCTCTGTCATCATTGAAGTCTCTCTCACTGCCCTTGTATTTGATAATATCACCCAAGATCAGCAGCCCAAGTCTTTCTTTGTAGGAAGCAGAATTGAGATAGTAGCACTTTTCCACAAGCAATTGGTAAGCGCCCCCAAATGCCTTCTTGATGTCACGCAAGTTGTATGACGACCTTGATATGTTATTGGTTGGGTCAGATGGATCTTGGATCACGATCGAAAACAGATTATTGCTAGTATCAAGCCATCTGTGCTGACGCTTGAGCATGTACTTTGGCATGTCAGTCTCCGGATCAAGTGAAATAATCAAATTGTCATATGCGAAGTTTCTGCCATATAACTCAAAGAATTCGATGAGGAGCGCACCCAAGTTCTCAGTTGCAGACATCGAGTCCGTTGATATCTTCGGATGGAGTCGGAGGAAGTGATAACACAAAACAATTGTAGAATATCCTCCCAAGCCACCAACATGTACGTTATTGAGCTTTCTAGAACGCAAGAATTGTTTCACCACAAGCACCAACTCACGCAAACCAGGGGTCGAAGCGAGCCACTTCCGAATTTTCCTTGCAGCAACCAAACCGTTAGATTTCTCAAATGAGATATCGACAGGGATTCCTGACTCTGGGTCCACAAACTTGATGATGGGCACCTTTGCTTTGGCAATAACCTCGATGTTCTTCGCCAACTTGTTTGTGCGCAAAAACGACGAAAGCTGATAGAGTCTCAGTCTTTGATCTAAGTCACCTGTCTTTGATATCACCACCATGTCGATATCCGAGCCTGGAAGATATAAGTCAGTGGCACATGATCCAAAAACGTGCGCTTCTGCGTGCGGCCAATACCTGTGAATTTCGGTCTTGAGTCTATTCACAATATTGTTTCTCTGAATAATCTCGTCTCCACGTGGGGATATGTAATTCACGAAATCCTTCATCTCCATAGTGAGCCAATCGGCGATTTCTTGTTGCTTCGAATGGTCATGGTCCTTGACCCAAGGATACGGGGAAGCAGCTTTGGAGTTAGACATTACCCCGTGCTCATCTGCCGTCAACATACCATCGTCCGAGTAATTTTCGTAGTCGTTTGCATCCTCTTCGCCTGCCGATGACTCGAACCCAAAACCAATAAAGTCTTCATTGTTGGCTAAATCATTTTCAGTGTTAACCTTAATGCTTGGATCGGGCTTTGCCTTTTTCTGAGCCGGCTCTTCCAGATCTGATAGCACTACCACGTCATCCTCGCTTTCGGAGTCAAGTAACACTATGTCTGGTGTGGACGCGCGGAAACCGGCATCGTAATCCTTCACTATCTCGTCATCAGAGTGCGCTTCTGGAAGGTTGTCATACTTGTTTTTGATTGGCACCAAGTCTTTCTGAACCCGCTTCTTCTTGATATTCAGCGGCTTTTTCGGGAGCGAGTCCCTTTTCCTCTTTTCACCCATGATGCTTATTCACTGTAGATAATTTTTTTTCCCAAGTTACAGTGTGTCTGGTAGCGCGCTCCAAATGGCTGCAAACACACATACAATGGTAGCGGACGCCAAGATCAGTTTAGCGTTCTTTGACGTGAGCAAATACATGACACTTCCAGTAAGGATGACTAATGCTTTTACACAAAGAACCCTTGTAGTGTTGCCAAAATGGTAAGCAAAGCTTTCTAGGAAAGCATACGACACGACAAGCAGGCCGTATTGCAAAAATTGCAGGCACTGCCAAATGCGGTTTGACGGGTTTTCCAGAATAGTGTTCCTGCTGGTGACCCTACTAACTACACTCTTCTCCTGTGATAACTGTGCGAGAGTGATGACATCGTCAATGTCACTTTGTTCTTCTATAGCATCGTCTTTAACTATGGGATCAACAGACTGCTCTAGGTTCTCACTGCTACTCTCCCAGTCATCAATATCCATTCGGTAAGATTTAAAACAACCTTCTTCAAAAAACACTCCTTCCATTTCAGACAAATACGCTAGCACGTCAGCAGCACGCATTCTTTTTGTGTTCTCTCCTTTAATCATCATGAACACCAATTTATTGAATATATCAAGATTTTCATTGACCTTGGATTTATCCCACCAGATATTAAAGTTGAGTTCAGTTAATTCGAAGTACCACTTCATAATATTCTCCCGTATGAGGAGAGGATCTGACTCATCTGCAACAGTTTCGGAAAATGGTAACTTTCCTATGCAGAGGAAACAAAGTATAAGTCCCAAGGAGTACACGTCGCTCTCGTACGTGAAGTCGTTCACAAAAACAGAGCCAGAGTAAATCCAAAGCTCGGGTGCTGTGAATTCCAAAGTTCCTGTGTTTCCCTGCCGCTTTTCTTTTTCAAAATGGGTTGTTTCCAAATCTCGCTTGTCTAGGAATTTGCCCTCTCCAAAATCAGATACAAGGACTTTTGGCATTTGCAGCTGTGCCTCATAGAACTCTTCCTCTTTATGGAAAAGCTCTCTATTACGTGGAGTGTAGGGCACATCCAACAAGCAGTTCGATGGTTTCAAGTCCCTATGCAATATGCCATTCAAGTGAAGGTAGTTCACGCCATGAACTACATCTTTGAAAAACTTCCAGACCTCAAAAGTACTGAGCCATGGTTGCTTCTCATTTGTATGCGCCTTTCTCTTTTTGCGCTCCCGAAGCATCCTCTCCTTCCAGCTCATCTTCATCTCCACGTCGAAATTGCGGGAAATGAGTTCTTCCAAGTTCCCACCACCACAGTACTGTTGTAGAATGTAAACATAGGGCACGAGAACTTTATCGCGGTCCTCTGAGTCATTTGAAAATATGAACGTTGCCAGGTCCTCAAGATCACCCAACTCCAACCAAACGTGGTTGTAAAGAATCAAGTTGTTTTCGTTGGCTCCCTTCACAGAAAGCTCATATAGAATCGAAACCTCGTTGAGAACATGTTCTAAGAGATGAAGCTGATCCCCGATCAAGATTCGTTTCACAGCATACGTGCCAAGCTTGATATCATTGAGAACATGGGCTACCTTGTACACCTGTGCATTGGCACCTGAACCCAAAGTGAAGGGCGGAATCTTCTGGAAAAACCGCTCAAAGTAACCCTGATTAAATAATTCTTGGGGTAGCGTGAATTGACCTTCGCTTTGCCTAATCTCAGTAGGCAAGGGTAACCTCTCCAACATTTTGAAATAGTCATGGTGCATGAAGCGTTGCGAAATGCCACGCTTCTCGCTGTAACTTGCGCTGCTGGACCTCCGTTTTTCATAGTCAGACCACGCAAATCCACAATTGGGGCATACGTGGTTGGGCCTGGGATCGCTGGTATGGTAAGTGTCCTTTCTGTAGCCAACGTGTCTAGGCCCTCGTTCGAGAGAATCAGGTGGTCTAGTAGGGAGCATCAGAACAATTAGCTCACGATTATTCTGAAGCACAAGGATGCCATCATTGGGGTCATGATATAGAAGTTCATTGTTGTACGGAACTATTGACATTGCGATTTATTGGATGATCATGGGGTAGATCAAAATTCAAAGCTGCAAAAAATGAAACGATTAATAGTGCGGAATAGGAAATCTGTGTACAGTGCACTTTTTCCAAGCTTTGCCCATTTTGGATTGGGATCCTACAAAGAAGTCATCTACTTGTGTTCTATTAGATTCCTATTTTTTCTCTCATGCGAAGCATGAGTCTCATCATGTCGGACTCAAAATCATGTACTTGTTTGGGAGTAAGCTGTTCCAAGTCTTCATCGGTTATCGTACTGATAAGGTTTCTGAGGGCGAGGGTAGGGTTTTGCGCACATTCGCTGACCTCACGACTTCCACCTAGAACTAAGCTGGAGGTAGCGTCAGAGGGGACAAGTTGTCGAGAGGCAAATCCTGTACTTTTGTCATCGACCCGTGTGTCTGTAAGCAATGGTTCACGATTGCCATTGATTTGAATTCTTTCAAGATCCATATTTTGGCCATTATTAGCAGTGGTTTCTGTGCTGTCTTGTGCATTTTCATTTGCATTCTCTTTAGCATGTTGAGTATTATTTATAGCTTCTGGGACCATCGTGCCAGTCTTTTCTTCAAGGTCGTCGTCGTTTTCTTGCGAAACAACCACCTCCTGCTTGACATTTTCCAAGTTCTCATTCACAATATTTTCTTTCTCATCGTCAGAAGCATCTTCGATAGAATCCGGAACTTCAGCGCTATCGGTCATGTCTTCTTTTGCACAGTCTTCAGTACGATATGGACTGTGCTGCTCAATCGATTTACCTATGTCTTTCATGTTCTCATCCAAGGAGGTTGCATTGACTTCACCGACCATGCTTTCCTCCATCACTGAATTATCAGTCGCTTCACCAGCCATTTCTTTGTCAACTGATATATTTTCAAGCAGCCGTGACCCATTACGACGACCCTTCACGCATATGCTGTCAATAGAGTCGTCGATATCTTCAAATTCTTCATCCTTTTCAGCAACTGAAATCAGGGCTATGTATTCCTCCTTAACATCAACAGAATCAATCTCGATATTCTCCTTCGTGGAATGCGCCTTCGTCTTCAGTGAGTCAAGCGAGCCGAGGCTAGAGCTATTTTTAGCTTGTGAATCTGCTTCGTTGGAATCATCTACAGCATCAGACTCACAAACAACAGACGAATCGATATCTGCTTCCAGAGAATTAATGTACAGCTCATGTTCATTATTTTCTGTACTTTCCAGAACCTGAGCTGAAAAGCCACTCTCCATTACCGTCGCATGGCTGTCCACAGAACTTGCGGCATCATTCAGATCGGAGGCCTCAGTTTCACTTAAATTTTTGTTCTTCTTTGCCCTCGTTTTCTTTTTAGTGGGCTTTTGAGCAGGGGAGAGCTTCGCGGTTAAAAGAGCAGTGAAAGAGTGGATATCAAACATTCTTTTGGCTTCTTCATCCATTTCCTTTGGCTCAGTGGCTTCCTTAGTTTTCGAGCTTTGTCTTTTCGTTCTCGTGGATTTCTTTGCTTTGGGGGTGGTGGTTGAGCTTCTTTTACTTGTTCTGCGCGGAGTCTTCACTTCAGCCTGTTCCTCATCGCAATGAGAATCATCTGTATTCTTTGGTCCACTTTTTTCGTCCTGATTTAACTCCTGTACAGCTAGCTTAGTTTCTTCCGTGAAGTCAGGAATAATGCCTTTCCATACTTCTCTGAGTAGCGGGAGGTGAGACCAGGCGCCAAAAGTATAAGGAAGCAAGTCATAATCAGTAAACTTGTGTGTCGTGCTAAGCAATTTGTCCAATACACCAAACTCTTCATTTTCGTACTTGACTTTCAAGTATCGCTTCCACAACTGCTCAAACTCAAAACTCACAAAACCTTCCAATCGCTTTGCCTCCTCAAGAAAAGTTTCTTTCAACTCAAGGAGCTCGATGTCGTACTGGGATTCAGTGAGGAACAGCACCATGTCTAGCAATTTGTCACCAGTTTTGAGTCTGTTAGTAATGCAATCCAACGTGAACTTTTGTACGGTGGCATTTGGTGCATTGTGCACCAAAGTTAAAAAATACTTAAAAACTGGCAGCGTCCATAACTGGATGTCTAGAAGGTCTAGACCAGCTCGAAGCTCACTCTGATCTGCAAGCGAAACCACACTTTGAATAACCTTTTTGGTGAAAATCTCATATTCGGTGGAGAGTACCTGGCAAATTTGGCCATAGCACTTCAACTCTTCGGGGTCTCTGGTGGGGGAGCGATTGTTCAATGCTTGTGTAATCATACTTCCAAGCTCCTTGTTGCCAATATCTGAATTAAGCTTTGTGAACTCTAAAAGAAGCGATGCGGGGACGGAACCAGAGAAGATCAAATTGGCCATTTCACGGACCTGACTCGATGTCCACTCTGAAATACACTCACGGAAGACGGTGACAAGAATGGAGCATGAATCGGGAGCGTCATTTTTTTCCTCAACATCAACAACCTCTGCATCTTCTTGCACTTCTTTCCTTTGGTTGTACCTATGACACTTTATGCCGAGCACATCTATGCCAAAGGTATCGCATAAATTTGCCATAACTTTGTACACCAAATCGTAAGCAAGACCGCACCGCAATAACTCCTTTAAAACAACCGGCAAGTAATCCATGATGTCCCGCGTGGTGTCTGTAGGAGTTAGCTCTTTCTTGGTGATTGGACGAATGGTTGTCAAGAAGAGGATGAAAAAGTTGGCCTTCTGCTCTGTAGTTATGTGGTCCAGACGGAACACCATAATTGCTTGGTCAAGTACACGTTCAAAGCGCGCAAAAATCCAGCGTGATGGGAGAGAGTTAATTTCATTAAGCGTGACAGGATCCGCCAGTAAACAGCGGGTGTCATTAAAAGAGCGCTCAGTGACAGCAACCGAGTTCTTCACGAGCTTTGTCAACACACGAAGACCCTGCTGCTCTGCGAGCTGACAAGGTGCTGTGCGGTTGAAGTAAAAGCCCATCAAAACTGGCAGAATGATCTTGTCCCAGTAAATGTGCAAGTACTTGGTGTTCTGCTTGATGCCCACTGGGTTGACCAAACAGTAGAGAACCGACATAAAAACATTGTTCAATCCGTCAATGAGATAGCGTTGGGGCTCAGAGGAGTCCGAACCGGAAAACAATTGCGTGATGAGCTTAATCTTAGGCTTCAATGCGACGTTGACAGCCTGCTGCCGGTCTTTTGCACTGAAGTTCCTCATAATAGGCTCGATTATGGAACGCAATTCTTCGAGATCATAGTGACACACATTATACACCACTGCACGCCAACTGGCAATGGCCACAGACCTTGCGTCTGTGTCTTGTGACTGGAGACAAGTTTTCGGAACCCACAACCAGCGCCCAAGATGAGCCCACTTATCGAAGGACGTTCCAGCATCACCAACTAGCAAAGTGAGAGCGATCCAGATATCGAGAGCATTCTTAGCCTCGCCATAACGAACAAGCTCTTCCAATCTCGAAGCAATAGCGTCAACAGCGAGAGGTGTAGCAGCGTCTGGAGATGTGCTTGGTTCGCTAACAGGAGCATCAGGCATGTCCACACCGTTTGCTTCGGACTCTTGGTCTTCGTCTTTGCATATCTCCTCCTTTTCCCAGCGAGAGCAGACAAGACCATCATAGCACATTGATTTAACCACGGGCATGCGAGCATGCATAAAGTCGCGGATTGCTCCCTGAGCAGGCCGGTGGCCCAAGAACGCTCTTGCGACCTCCAACAAAGCGGAAACACCCGCGCCAATACATTTCGAGTAGAAGGGTGGCTGCAAGCCCACGACATTGGATAGAAACAGCGCAAACCAGTGTTTAATATTCTTGGCCATGATTTGCGGGAAGTTGAGAGCAAAGTTCTTGATGCACATGAAGCGTTCAGAAACAAGTGACGAGCTGGGGAAGGCGCGTAAGTTAATCACACTGGACAACATCTTTTCAGGGAGCTCAGAGCTTGCAAACAACGCACGCTTCCGTTTCACGCTGAACTTGCAGTCGCGAATGATGAGAATGTACGCAGAGACGAGAGCCTTCGATACTCCCGGACGCGAGAGAATATCACATGCGTGTGAGTAGAGCCACCGCACCTCATCGAGGGGCAAGAAGTTGTTGAGCTCAATGTCGAGCATGAAGAAGTTTATAAGCTTCAATCCTTGATTAATCACACGAATGGTGAATGGATCACTGCGTTGGTCTTTACCTCCGTCTTCGTCTTCATTTTTCGTAGCCTCTGCTTCAAATAATTGACTTTCAAGTCTGAGTACATCTCTGCGAACGATCCCCGCAAGCACAATAACGTGGTTAGAGTCTGGACCGTTACGGCGCGGACTCTGGTCTCTCAGTGCTATGGTAAAGAGTCGCAATGCAGAATCACCCGCATTTGCCTTGTAAATTGCGTTCAACGTGGCATACACCTCGAAACGCTTGTCAAAAGATTCGTCTTGGAGCACACTCACACATCCTGACACCAATTGTGGCAAGTCTGATGAGTTTGCGGGGAGCTGAACAATGGTGCCCTGTAGCCAAAACAGAGGCGATGATGGTCCGTCGGTATCTGTTGCAGTTTTTGGCCATGAGTCGTTCTGGTGCCCCACGTTGCAAAAATTGAGACTCGAAGCTTTCAAGATAGATTTCCGTGGCGTTGATTGGCGAGCAGGCGAGCTTGGTACATCTGAAACAAGGTCGTCAGAAAACATCACCGATTTCTTACTTTTAATGGGTGAGGAGGAAAGCAAATGTGTGGGCGAGTCGGGCGGCAAAGCTCGTGTAGTGGATAAAGTCGTTGACTTCATGGCAGTGGTTGTTTCATTGTCAGCCTGGTCCAGATCGTTATCACTAGGGTTGTGTTTCGGTCTCTTTGGCGAAATCAGACTGTGTCGCAGTCGTTTGATTGGCGACGAGTTGAGCTCCAGATCGGAGTTATTCGTATCAGATTTTATTTCGATGTCAGCATCTTCAGCCTTCAAGTCGGTAGTACAGGCACGCCGCGTTGATTTGCTTCTAGTTCGAGCGCGCATGGTGCTTCTTGTTTGTCTTTTTGACATGTTGATACAAGTAGAGGTTTTTTTCAACTCTTCGCTACGCGTTCAACGCAAATCCAAATCGGGAAATGTAATTAAAACACAACCAGTAATTAGATGCAGACATAAATGGGTAGTAGCAAAGGGGATGATAATGTTGGATATATAGCATGATTTTGTTTGGGGTATACATAGGAGCATGTTATACGGGCACCTAGGATCATTTTGAAGAAATATAGAGAAGTCAATAGTACACATTTGTACATAGAATTATGGTCAATAGTAGCGAGGATGTACAAAGAGAAGTATAGTTTATACTCTCCTTAACCTTATGAGTGTTTATTACACAAAGTGCTGCTGTACAAGCATTAACATACAAGCATTACCGTAAAAGTATTACCATATTAATACCGATACTAAAGTTCTGTAATACCGGAAATGAACAGAATACCAAAATACAGATGAACAGAATTCAAAAATACAAATGTACCGAACACCACAATGCCGATGAACAAAGTACTAGACAAACGTCTACAATATAGCTAATGTCATACATCCACAAAAGCATGTTCGTGAAGTATGTTCATATTAATAATACTGTATTTTTTGAAATTAAGACCTCATCCTTTTTGCTTCCGGTTCATCAGCCTCACTCAACGCCCTCTTACCAGATGGTACATGCCCTTCCAACTCATCGGGTATTAAACTCTCAGTAAGGGCTTCAGTAGGTGTTGCTGTTGCGGAAGTGACATTGGGAGTAGCCTCGCCATCTGTGACCTCAACTGTTTTTTCTGTGCCAACTTCCGAAGAGGCATTCTTTTGTGTACCGACTTTTAAAGAGGCTGTTTCTTCTGTACCGATTTCCGAAGAGAATTTTTCTTCTGTACCGACTTCCAAAGAAGCTGGCTTCTCTTCTGTATCCTCCATCTCACAATCATTAGGAACTACAGGAGCATCTTCGGTGTTCTCTTTGGGTGAGACGTCTGTTGCTTCATCCTCAGGCGACTCAGACGTGCCAGTGGTAGCATCCTTTGAGGTGTTTGTTTCTGCGTTGTTAGCTTGCTGAGTATTCTCCATGTCTGACTTCTCAGAGGTGCTCTCTATATCTAATTTTCCAGTACCCTTGGTCACCTCTCCCCTCTTTTCGACAATCTCCACATTTTCGGTTTTTAGCTCATCCTGACCCTCCTGACTTTCCTTTTTCTCATCAATCCTCTCCGGTGCTGAAAGACAAGACAAGTTCACCATTTTTCCAATCTTCAACCATCCCTGTTCCCTTTGCTGGCGCAACTTCTTCCACACCCATGAATTTCTCTCTTCCACCAAACCAGCATCAAAATCCCCGGCCTTTATTTGACTGTTCAATGTTGAAATGCTGCCGTCGAAATCACACTGCTCTTTGTCCTGCTCAATTTTATCCAACCCCGTCTCGGTGCGCATCCTCCTTGTCAACTGAGGCGTCACGTAAGTATTAAAGTACTTCTTGGTTTTGAAGGGAAATATTGCCTCAAAAGCTTTCTGTGTCTCCGACAAATCACTCTCTCCAAGTGTTTTGTTTGCAAAAAAGGGCTTGTTTGTTTTGGGGTCCTTTCCATATATTAACCAGCCCCACCAGATCTTCTCAGTGTGAGCCATGTACTCAAGCATGCTTGCAAGATTGGGGTCAAGTTCATTGAGTTTTGTATATATGTCCTCCTTCACTGTTGCAAAAAACTGCTTGTGGTTCTCAGCTAAAACGCCATCTGTTATATGCTTCACAGGAACCGGAGCAACGGCTCCCAAAAATTCACGCCGTTCGTTAACCCCCATCTCCACATACAAGTTGGCAATAAAGTAGATCATAATAAGGTACTGCATTCGCACCTTAGAATCGTTAAACAAGTCGTTGAAGAGCTTCCTGTCTTCCGCACTCATCTCCGCATTCTTCTCGAACCCAGAAAGTAGATAAGTTTCAGGATAGTACGTGTCCTGATACTTGTGCTCTTCTGTGCCCTGATCGGACTTTTTGGGGCGGGCATTCTGCACACTTTTATGATACGCTTTCTCCTCGCGAAGCAAATACCCATAAACGCTTTTGATGGCACCGGAAAGAGACTTGAGTTCTGCACTACGCGTCCGACTCAAGTACAGATATGGGTCGTTGAAAACTCGCTGTACGTAAATGATGTCTTCTAAGAAAGGACTCAGCACCTTCTTAAACTCCACGGGCTTCTTTTCGGAAATTAGAAAGTACTTGTTCAATCCCGTGTTGTCTTCAAAAAGAAAGATATTGGCCAAAAACAGCCTTACACGAAAGTGGAGCTGATCGTTATAGGTATCCTTTGCATAAGTGTCTTTCTTTCCTTGGTCTATATGGCGGTCAGTAAGCTGGTTGCAGATTTCCAAGAACAGGATTCTGTCCAGCACGACATTGTTGCTGAAAACATGCAATGATATCATCTTTTGGCGCGACTCCATATAGTACCAAAACTTCTCGACCTGGTAAGTGGAGATTTCCGCCAACAAAGTCAGGACTTTTAGCACACTTTCATAAAAGACATGCTTCACATTCAAAAGCTCTTTTGATGCCAAATAGATCAAAAGGTCGAGAATCGTTGCAATCTTGTTGAAAAATGCGAGTTCGATGTCATGGAGCTCCAGCTCGGGGAGAGAAGTGAGGTCTGTGGGCCTCTCCTGAAGATACTGCGCAATGGTATGCCTTATAAGATTCTGAAATGCAGATGAGGTGATTGTATCATAAAACTTTTGGCGGAGTTCATCATGTTCGATGCCATTGTGAATAGGCAGGTTGCTTACTGTTGTAGCAAAAGTCGTGACTTTTTCGCTGAGAACCTCTTCCTCAATAGGTCGCGTGAGAAAGCTACCCTCCAACTTCTGTGTCACACTGTCGACAAGCTCTTTCAATGTTTTGGAGACATGTTCTATAGGTTTTTCAAGCTTGTTCTCTGTCATGATATTTTCAACTTGAAAAATGTAGAAAATCAAGTGCTCCAGATATTCATAAAAATTAAAGGTGGTGTGAATTTTGGCGTTTTATCTGGTTAGTACCAAAATTCCGGTAGTATAACTACTTATCAATTAACCAACTACATGGTCACATAATTACCTCCTTTTTAGGTTGATTCTCCGATATCTTCTTTTATATATTCCTTGCAATATCTACCACACATTAATTTTACCAATCAAACTTCTTTGATCTTGACGTCTTTTTATCGCTCTTCTTCTTTTTGTCCTGCAAACGGACTTCTTTCTGCCTTGCTTTCACTCTTTTCCATTTCTTCACATCCTCCTCACTCACTTCTCCTTCGAAAAATGTCTTGTCTTTGATTTCTTCAAGGAGCTTCCGAAAACATTCATCCTTGTTGACTTCCCTACTGCGACTCAGGTCGCTCTGTATTACAATTCCCCCATTCTTCGCTTCATATCTGATTTTTCGTTCCGCCAATTGCGATCGTATAGGCCCAGGTATCCAGTAACAGTGTTTGGGGTGTAGCCATTCTCTCGCACCCATGGATATTGTTGCTTTCGATGATGTCTTATTTACTTTCTGTCCCCCCGGACCCGAAGACCTACTGTAAGTAATTTCAAACAAGTTGGGTGGGATCTGTGAGACTTCAAAGTCGTTCAACCATTTGATGGCTTCTTCAATCTCGCCCTTAGTAGATTTGTTAGCCTGATACAGCGAATCTTCAATCTCGCCCTTAGTAGATCGGTTAGTTAGATACAGCGACTTCACGAATGTGCGGGTGATCGACAAAACACCATATGATGACGAAGAGGTGGCCACCAAATGCTTGCATATACAATGTTGACAGGCATGCTTTATCACACCTGCTTGGTTTATAACTTGTCCTAACCCATTGGATAATCTCCACATTATAGATCTACTCAATTTAAACATTTTTTCACTAACTAAATCTGTTCAACAACCTTCTCAGCAGCAGAGACGTCAACGGATACGTTGTCTGGCTCAATAAAAGTCTTCTTGACCACACCATCTTCAACCAAGATGGCATATCTAACTGATCTTTTGTTTCCAAAAAATTTGGTGGCGTCAAAGAGCAAGTCAAGGGCATTGGAGAATTCACCCTTAGGGTCAGCGTAGAATTTCACCTTGCCATTAACATCATGGCCATCCAACAAAGACTCACCCCAAGCCTTTGTCACAAAGGCGTCATTGACAGCAACAACAATAATGTTGTCAAGACCCTTTCCAGTAAATTCACTCAAATGCTTAATGTAGCCTGGAACGTGGGAAGCAGAACAAGCTGGAGAAAAAGCTCCTGGAATACCAACAAGAAGGTTCTTACCCTTGGCAATCTCCTCGGAAATCTCAACAGGGTTACCTGGAGAACCTTCAAACAATTGGGCAGAAGGAATCTTGGATCCAACACTGATGTAACGAGAGGCTCCAAATGCACCGGATCTAGCAAAAGAGGATCTGGTGAAGTTGGTTCTAGCAATTGATTTGAACATGGTAAAAGTGCTTGAAATCGTGATTTCTGAAAGCAATTGGAATTTTAAGCAAACCTTGCTCAATTTCCATGGGGTAAGGTGGACCGAAACCACTATGCTTCTCTTACGTAATTTTGTAAAGTTTCTTACCTAAAAGTCGAAAATAAAATCCACCAGCAAATCTAACTGTGAGAACATGGCCCGCAAAAAGAAAGGAGGCGACGATGCAGCCTTACAAGAGCAAATCACAACAGATGAGGCCTTCCAGTTGTACAGGAACACCTTGAACTTTAACGTTATTAGCAGATACGACCCATTTATAAAGCAACTATTGTGTCACACTTCTCATTGTGTGATATACAAGTTCAATATGGAGCTGGAGGAATGGGTTAAGTCAGACTACCAAGGTACTCTTGCTTTGTACTTACGTAACTACAAGGTTCCAGGCTCACAAGTCGTTCTGTCATACACAGAGCTCCAGGACCTCTTCTGCTATGGTTTGATCTTACTCAATAGAAACAACCCTGAATGCTTTTCTCTTGGACTTTTACCAAACAAAGTAACAAAGCACTTCTTACCAAGAGGAGTTGAGTTTTCAAACCCCCACACGGAGAAATCCCCGCTGATATTGGAGATGGATGTCGAGCTCAATGATAATTTAATCATTGTGAAAAACTTGTTTGGGGAGATCTTTGGCCTTTGGGTTTTCAACGAAGAGGACAGAAAAATGCTCCACAAGTCGATTGAGTTTTGCATTATGAATGAGGCAGCAGTCTAATGAATAAGATAAGAAAGCGAACGACGCAACAGTCTAACGAACAAGATAAGAAAGCACATCAATCGCGGGCACCATATAAGCTCACGCATTTACCGCAAGATTGCGGTGCTGCTTAGGGAAATTGGTATATAGAAAGGTTTGTGAACAGCATAAGCTTATACATACAGTGAATTGAGTATGTCTGTAGGAATTACATGAAGTATACCTCGCGTCTCAATTAAATCGCGATAATGAAACACGTGACTGACAAAAACCAATTTTGTCAAAGAATCTGCCTTAAAAAACAGGAGCAGTCTGTGAAGAAGTCACTGCATCAAACGAAAGGAATCGAAATAAACACTGTTTGTGGACATCTTCTCTTTCTTCGCTACTTAATTGCCTTTGCTAGCCGAAAATAGCAGTTTGATTGGAAGTCCTTTGCCATAATGAGTGATCCCCAGCGATCAACCCAGTTGAGTGCAGCTCAATTACAGCGCGCAAAACAGCTTCAGCAACAACACCAGGCCAAGCAGGAGTTTAATTCTTTACAAAATAAGGGCCAAGCAGTGGGTCCCAATGGCACAACTCCGAATCTGGTTAATCCCCTACTGTTTGCGACTTCATCACAAGACATATTGAAGAAGTACTCCAAGTACCCACCTTCACTCACATTTCACATATACGAGACGCATTATAAATTCAACAACTCCCTGGAATCTAACATAATACCCAAGAACTCCCCAATGATCAAAAACTTTCTCAAATGCATATTGAAAGAACAAATTCCAGTGGAAATGACGGAATTGCTCAAAGACTTTTCAATCCGGCTCTATGATGGGTGTTTGATTTTGCAGGTATATGATCACAGAAACATGGTACCAACAAGGACTGTTGGAAAGCTCGAGGTAAAACTAGAGGTGAACACTGGAGAGAAAACTTCAAAACTGGAAGATGGTACGACCATAGTGCTGAAACCGAAAACTTACCGCACTTTGCTTCGGCCTACACAGTTATCTCTTTATTATGATCTATTATATCATACCGACTCCGCTTTGTCGAAGTTTACTGACAATTTGGCGCTACAAATGGAGTCCGAAATTTTGACTTTGACCAACAGAAAACTAGACTTATCGGTACCATTGAACCCATACTTATTAGACGATTACCTAAAACCTGATGTGGAGTATCCAATGAAAGTTTGGGACGAGAAGACCCAAGATTATAAACTTGTTCATCGGCATGCTGATGAAATTCCTACTAAGAGAAGAAAGTTGCATCAGGATGAGTTGGTCTTGCATAAGTCATCCGATTACGAAGAGATCATGCTATTGTTATCAACAAAGTATAAGCGTGTGGACGAATCAGAGGAGAACAAATTGATTGTTGTTGGCTCCTCTTCTTCAGCTGCTGCTGCTGCGGCCTCTGGAGGTAGTAGCAGCTCCAATGGCAATTTGTCCTCGTCGGCAACCCCATCTGCTGGTTTTAAGAAAGACATTCTAGACAAAAAGAAGACCGATAAAGTTCCCACACCTGGTGCTTCCTCCGTTATTCCAGCTCAAACAACTTCCCGTACTACTGGTCAGTTCATGAGGCTCAGGTTGATTGAGGAAATTCGCAAGCGGAGGAACGCTGATAAAGCGAGACAAGAGCAAAAACTTCAAGAGCAAGCGAATGCCCTTAATCAGAGCAACACAAGACCTCTCAATCCTACTGAAGCTGCCCCACAGGCAAATCCAAATCAACAATTGAGGAACCCAGCACCTGCACACTCCATGGCACAAGCAGATCAGAAACCACAACAAGTAGTAAGTAGTTTACCGTTGAAGGCTAATAATACTGACGGTGGAGCACGGATGGGACAACTAAATGCTGCTGCAGGTATGGCACGACAACAGAGACCTCAACAATTTCAAAACCAACAGGCAAGTGCACAAGTGCAAAATGCAAGAAAACTTGGAAACCTTCCAGCACAGCAGAACCTACAGGGCACCAACCAGATTAACAATGCGATGATGGGAACTGCTGCAGCTGCCGCGGCATCGGCTATGAAAGTTGGTGGAGTAGCTTCAAGTTCTGCTAGCCCACAACAGCTGCAACAACAACAACAGCAACAGCAGATTTTCCAGAATTCTTTGACTCCAGAAGAACAACAGCATTTCCGCCATTTACAAAGTAGGATGACTGCTTTTGCCCAAATGGGTAATTCTGGAACTACTCCTAATGGACAGAAATTGAATCCTCAGCAACAACAACAGGCTCTTCAACAAGCAAAGCTTATTCAGCAACAATTATTTCAAAAGTACCCTGTGTTTTTCCGCAGCTTGAAACAATTCCAGATGCTCCAACAACAGCGTCAAAATCAAGGCCAAGTAAAGCCACAATCAGGAAATAGTGCAAATGGGTCGTCTCATAATTTTATGGGAGCGCAGAATATGATGCGCCCTGTAATGACCCAAGCCCAAAGCCCACAGGACAAGAAGCATGTATACAATAAGAAGTCCACGGGTTGATGCATTTCTAAAGAGCCTCTACGTCTTTGAATTTATGTAATATAATAAATTAAACAAGCCCTTGTGCACAGCACGCTAAACAAAAGTGACCTCCTCTGGGAAGGACCGGAATTAGCAAATATATATTTAGCTTCCAGTTTTAAACAAACGCGAAACGGATAGGGTGCCACCTTGTCTCTCTTCTTCTAGCTTGGCACCATATGCTGCGAGTCCTAAAAATGTTATTCCTGCGTAAACAACGAATTTTCCTGCCTCTTTAACGATAATCTTCCACAAAGCACGACCAGTACCAGTTTTCGATTTCTTTATAGGCGGTGCGAAACCTGTATCTTCCTCAGTCTCTAAGTCATCATAAGCTCTTTTCCGTTGACACAGTGAAATAGTAGAGTACTTCCCAGCACGTACGTGCTCTGGATAGAAATCTTCATCCAGGGACACGTCTTCGTCATCGTCATAAACATCAAGTAAGCAACACCCCTCATCCATAAACTCTTCATCAGAGGATATTTCTGACTCGATACCTTCCTCCTCTGAATAATCAGGAAGATCAAATACCAGTTGCTTAGAAGTTCTCCAGCAGAAATTAAGGCCACTACGAAGGGCAAGCAAATCTTCTGCACGTTCCTCGAAGTAGCCACTAAAGTCATCAGAAGAAGCAGTTGTTCCTGCCTCTTCAACAACATCTTGATTTACATCGTATTCGCTGTCATCTTCAGTTGACTGATCCGAGTACTTTCCTTCTGAAAGTTTTATGAGTATATCCTCAACATCCTCAGAATCATCTTCGGAAGTGATGTCTTCCTCGACTTGTTGAGCATCATTTGCAACAGGATCGTCATCAGTGGTAGGTTTGACAGAGAGAACTTCTCTGACGCCTGCGTCTTCGAACAGTATAACTCTCTGAACCACGTCACTTGCAGAAGTTTGAATATCCCTCAGTTCATCGGAACTATTTTCATCACTGTCTTTAGTGCTTTGGCTTGCATCTATTTCTTTCAAAACTTCATTGATGACAATACTTTCCTCTTCCTCTTCCTCTTCCAAAGTCTTTTCGTCGTCTTCACTTTCATCTTCATCACCATCTTCACTTTCATCTTCACTATCATCACTTTCTTCATCTTCTTCTTCTTCGTCATCTTCATCTGCACCTTCATCAATTTCTTCCTCTTCCTCTTCGCTGTCATCATCATCATTGACTTCAACCTTGATGACTCCCTTCTTCTGTGTCTCGGCTTCTGCCAGCTTGCAACGCTCTTTCAAATCCTCAGAGCCATTCAATTCACTTGCGACTTTATTCTTTCCAACAGTCTTTGGGAGCCCGCTAGAAACATTCAAGTTTTTCAATCTGTCATTCATCATTGCATGGCAACCACGCAAAGTAGTGGACTTGGATTCCAATGTTTGAGCAGTAGGTTCCTTTAGGTGAATAGTAGAAGCTTCATTGTTCAAGTCAACGTCTAAGACGGTGCTAGACACGTCAGGAGCATCATTGCTTTCCGTCTTGCCGTCACCTACACTTTCCTCGTCGTCAACTTCGATCACATCTTTGACCGGTGTGAAACTAATAGTGTTTCTGGACACGGAAACCTTGAAAACTAAACCAACATTTGGTGACATAAATTTGTCTAAAGGAATGAGTCGTGTGCGCTTTCCCTCAATTTCCTGAATTGAACGGATACTGCCCGATGGCTTAGTGAGTATAAAACCCAATGTGTCACCATCCTTTAAGTCAATCCAGTTATCTTCTCCTGGTACAATAAAGTTGTCGTTAATAATAGTGCCGAAAGTTGACAGCTCGTCGCGAACCTGAAATTCCCCGCCGACAAACCGAATAGCAGCATGGGACTTTGACAAGTGGGTATTCTTGAAGTTTAAGTTGGTTAACAGCGGCCATCTAGAAGAGTCTTTTGATGAAGCTCTCTTTACATAAACCTCTTGTCCGTCTTCAAATGTAAGAACCCTCTCGTCGCCAGGTTTTGGAACGTTAGGTTCAACCATTATTTTCTCAGTATATCTATAGTTATTGGGATTGCTTGTCTGCTATGATCACTTTCTTGTTTCTTTCTATCTCAACAAGAAGATAAAGTATAAATTATTTATCTTTGGCAGCCACTTCTTTTGTTTCAAGAGCCCCTTGATTTCATTTTTGCCACCACGGTAAATCACAAAATGCAGCTGCAATCTGGCAGAAACACGTGACATTGATCTATGCGCACAAACCAGCAAATGGCATTTTGTAGATTACGTAAGGAAAATTAACGTGATTACAATCACACTGCATTTTTTTAGTGTCCTATCAGTAGTCTCAAGAGCCTAGAGTCTACATCCAATTCACTTTGCACAACTGAACCACGGGAACTGTTCCCTTCATACAATCCGAAAAGACCTCAACTACAACACAACGCGGAGATGGCGATGGTCTACTATGGGCCAAGACCACTACAACCTTTAAATGATAAAATGCGACATGGGTTCGACCAAGAGTACAACTCTGAAAATTTCCTCTCTCTGTTAGCCAATACATTCTTTATCTACTATGATGACAAGAGACATGAAACCAATGGGAATCCCATTCCAGAAGAAAAGAAGAACTCACCCAGGTATTACCCGAACTATCAGCCAATAACAGATTGGAGAGTAATGAGAGAACGTCAGAAGACAATTTCAGCTGTTTTGGTGCTCTGTCTCAACCTTGGTGTTGATCCACCTGACATCATGAAGACTTTTCCAGCAGCCAAGCTTGAAGCATGGTGTGACCCATCC
The DNA here is from genome assembly GCA_030674215.1 of Kodamaea nitidulidarum. Lineage (NCBI taxonomy): Eukaryota > Fungi > Ascomycota > Pichiomycetes > Serinales > Debaryomycetaceae > Kodamaea > Kodamaea nitidulidarum. The sequence continues at coordinate 236,662 of JAJLWI010000009.1, read as the reverse complement.
AATTTTTCAGACACGAAAAAGGCAATTGAGACGATGGGAAAGAACCTTCAGTCTCAATATGAGAGCTTGTCATTGAGGACACGTTACAAGCAATCACTTGACCCGTGTGTGGAAGATGTTAAGAGGTTCTGCAACACATTAAGGCGGAACGCCAAAGACGAAAGGATTCTTTTCCATTATAATGGACACGGAGTTCCACAGCCCACATCATCAGGTGAAATTTGGGTCTTCAACAGAGGCTACACACAATACATTCCAATTTCATTATACGACCTTCAAACCTGGCTTGGGGCTCCTGTGATTTTCGTTTACGATTGCAACAGCGCTGGGAATATCGTACACAATTTCAAAAAATTCGTGCAAAAGAGAATGGACGATGATAATGAAGGAAATCATGACACAAGTGCACCATCCCCGACATCAGCATATCTTGACTGTATCCAACTTGCGGCGTGCAGATCGAAAGAGCTTCTTCCTATGAGCCCCGATTTGCCGGCCGACCTTTTTACGTGTTGTTTGACTTGTCCGATTGATATCAGTGCTAAATGGTTCATCATGCAAAGTCCACTTAAAAAGAACTACTATTCCTTGTTGCCTAGAAATGCAGTTGGTAACGTTATAATCCCAGGAAAACTTACAGATAGGAAGACACCCTTGGGGGAATTAAATTGGATATTCACAGCTATCACAGATACCATCGCATGGACATCACTCTCTAGGCCCATATTCAAAAGGTTGTTTAGACTGGATTTGATGGTTGCTGCACTCTTTCGTAACTTTCTTTTAGCGAAAAGGATAATGCCGCACTTGAATTGCAACCCGATAAGTGATCCTCCATTACCGGATCTCGTTAGGTTTCATCCGATGTGGGACTCTTGGGACTTGGCGATTGATCAAGTTTTGGCACAGCTCATCAAAAACACCTCGTTGACTTCTATTCCCCCTACTGTGAAATTCCATGCCAATGGTTCGACAGCTAGTGGGGGTTCAGAAAGCGGTCTTTTAAGCCCAGGTAGCACTTCATCAAGTAATGGGTCGCATAACGTGTTAAACGGTTCTAACGCTGCCTCGGCACAAGGCTTTGCTAACTACCAACACTCTACATTCTTCGAGCAGCAGCTCACAGCTTTCGAAATCTGGCTCAAACATGCAGGTCCGTCTACCAAAGAACTCCCTGAACAGCTCCCTATTGTTCTTCAAGTTTTGCTTTCACAAGTGCACAGACTCAGGGCGTTGATATTACTTTCAAAATTTTTGGACCTTGGTCCTTGGGCAGTTTACTTATCGTTATCGATTGGAATATTTCCCTATGTGTTGAAACTTTTACAATCTCCTGCGCAAGAATTGAAACCAGTTCTTATATTTATCTGGGCAAGAATCATGGCAATTGATTACAAGAGCACACAACAGGAGCTTTGCAAAGACAAAGGGTACAATTACTTTTACCTTTTGCTCAACTCTAGTCAAGGTCATCCAATTGGTGCTCCAGGAGCTCCAGGAAGTGTAGCCAGTGGTGGTTCAGCTACCAATATATTGATAAACGACGACCACAAAGCCATGAGTGCATTCATCTTAACTTTGTTTATCAAAGATTTCAAGAATGGACAGAGATTGTGCTTTTCGATTGAGATAGTGAACAATTGCTTGAAGTTCATTCAAAGCAGTGAGAGCCCCTTGCTCAGGCAGTGGAGTGCGCTTCTTTTGTCGCAGTTATGGAACAAATATCCTGACGGTAAGTGGATTTGCTACAAAGAGGGTTATTTGGATAAAGTTTTGTCACTTTTGACTGACCCCATTCCTGAGGTTAGATCGTCATTGATCTTGGCTCTAACCACATTTATATCTGAAAACGATACTGGAGCCGAGAACTCCCAAACCTCAAGGGGACCTACCCCACCATCTGCAAACGGCGCAGAGATGAAGAGATCAGAGTTGAAGCAAATGGATTTAAAGCTTGCAAACTCCATCTTGGGGCTTTTGGGTGATGGGTCATCTATGGTACGCAAAGAATTAATCTTTTTTATCGACAGGTTCATCTCGATATATCCCAAATTCTTTTTGGTTGTTGCATTCAATCAGTTGGAGGAGGAAATTGTTTTGATCGACAATGCCAATGCATTGAATGATTTTAGGAAAAGGTCACCTGCTTATGGAAGTATATTCAGCTCTATCTGGAAGGCCTTGTTAATATTATCAGAGGATCCACATCTCGAGGTAAAGCAATTAGCGGAAATTCTCATTGACTCGGTTATGGTAAAGCTTAACGACAGTGAACTTGGCCAAGTTGTGCGCGAAATGCAAGAGTACTTATTGAGCAAATCTTCAATCAACATTATCGAAAACTTCAAGCCTAACAAGCCAACCATTGTGAACAGCAAAATAGTGAATGGTAGCGCTAGAAGACAAGTGTCCAGTGGCTCGATGTTGAACAGGAAGAACGAAGTGAATAATGGCAGTCGACTTACGACAAGGTCGGCATCTGTGAACAACTTGAACCTGCACCTCGATGATTCTGACAATGAGTCTCTTTCTTCAAAATTGAAGAACTTATCAATATCAAAAATATTCAAGTCATTCCATATCAACGAAGATAATGAGTTAAAGAATTTCACGAGGATGTTGAACTTGGGCCCAGTTCAGACTAGTTATGGAAGTGAGTACAAGCCTAAAACTCCATACTTCAAACAACGCGATCTTTCGAAGCAACCGGTACTTCCCCCTGACTCGGGATTTTTTGAATACAGTTGCGAGTACTTCCAAGAACCACAAATGTCGAAAAACGAAATCGATGAACCTGGTTCTAGAGAGTATGTGAAACGATTGTGGAGAAGGAACAGAAATGAGGCTATCATTCAAGAAACTCAACCACAAAAAGACTTGTCTCTCCGTGGAGACTGGAATAAGAATGTGGTATCTTTGAATAATAAATCACAGCCCAAACTTATAAAGTTCACGCAATTTGAAAAAATTTTGGTTGCTAGCGATGATAAAGATAACGTTTCCGTCTGGAATTGGGAGGATCAGGAAATTATCAAGAAGTTTTCAGCCGGGAACCCGTTTGGAACAAAAATCACTGATATCAAGTTTTTGAATGAGGATGATTCGCCTTTGTTACTTACGGGCTCGTCCGATGGTGTTGTTAAGATTTTCAAAAACTTCAACAAATACGAGTCTGATGCTACTGATAAGGAACTGAACTATGAATTCAATTCAGACGAATGGGAAGAAGAAGATAAAGTCGAGCTTGTGGCAGCTTGGAGAGCGTTGACCGATTTATTGCTAACTTCCAAGAGCTCTGGTTTGATATCTGATTGGCAACAGTCTCGAGGATCTCTTTTGGTCAGTGGTGATGTTAAAATCATTAGAGTGTGGGATGCACCACGTGAGCTATGTTTGACTGATATTCCAGCACGGTCTTCGTCGCTGATTACAACTTTAACATCTGACCAGGTGGCAGGGAACATTTTCGTTGCGGGCTTTGATGACGGAACATTGCGCGTTTACGACAGAAGACTAGACTCTCGTGAGTCTATGGTGATGACTTGGAATCCCTCGAAAAGTCAAAATAAAGCAGGCGTTTCTGGTGGTGGTTCTATTAGGCAGGTACACATGCAAAGAGGAGGATTTAGAGAATTGGTTAGTGGCTCGTCAGATGGATATATCAACTTATGGGATATTAGGTTAAAGGATCCAGTCTCAACGTTTCTGACAGCAGAACGTTCCATGAGATGTGCCGATGTTCATGAACACGCTCCAATAATCTCCACAGGCTCAAAAACCGCACACATTTGGACAACTTCTGGTGACATTCTAACGACCTTGAAGAATCCGCATGATAACTATTTGAGTAACAGGACTTCGAACTATCTCTCATCAATTGCATTCCATCCGCATTACATGACCATTGCCACTAACTACAACCAAGATGGCCACATCAACATTTACAAGTGCAGTGACACAGTCATAGAGTACTGAGGTACTAAACTAAAAATTTTCAAGAAGCTTTTCACTTTCGTAGTTTACGCCCAATGTAATGTTCACTTTTGATCTCATCTCACGTTTGTCCGAGTCTCGGCGGGATTATTACATAATCCAACCGTTTAAATGGAAGTATCATTATATAAGCTGTCGAATTGAAAAAAGCTGCGGTTAAAGCTACTTGCGCGAAGTCTGTTCAAATAATATGCAGATATAGATTTTGTTCCTCCTATGTCTTCTGAAACCACTGACGCCACCAACAACAAGCTTTTTCAGTCAGCGGCAGCTGTTCTTTCACCGCCAACAAACATGAATACCGGTGGAGAAATGGCAAAGAACCAAAACTTCACCACGACTGCAAACTCGGAAGTCCGGGGTATTACATTTAGTCAACGAATGATCAGCGCCTGCTCAGGCTCCTTAATAACATCATTACTCGTGACTCCATTCGATGTGATTAGAATCCGCATTCAGCAGCAGGAAATATTACAACAGAATGAGTGCTGTCAGCATGGCGCTCCCCAACAACCACCAAGCAAGCTTATTAAAGAGTACTCAAGCAAGTCTTTTGCAGCAATGAAACAAGCATCCCAAGCATCACCGGAGATATTCTGGCAGCACAAGCAATTCTGTGAGTCTGCAAAGGATTGCAGTAAGATCACGTCCACAAGCCAAGGGTTTGCTTTGATCACGAAAAATGAAGGCATTCAAACACTTTGGAGGGGACTCTCACTCACACTTCTTATGGCCATTCCGTCCAACATAATATACTTTACGGGATACGAGCATATCAGAGATCATTCTCCCATTAGTCTGCATCCATTAAACCCACTATTTTGTGGGTGCTTGGCTCGAACAATGGCAGCAACATTTGTTTCTCCGATTGAATTGATCAAGACTAGACTTCAATCGATACCCTCGACGAAAACCGTTTCAGGTGCAAAGGTGAACAACATATTAGCAAACTTACTCAAAGACCTGTGGACAACGGTGAAACTGCAAGGTGTAGGAGTATTATTCACTGGTTTGCAACTCACTTTGTGGAGAGACGTTCCATTCTCGGGAGTTTACTGGTTGTCATACGAGTACTTTAAGAAAAGAACTACTCAGATCGTGTCGTCAAATTACTACTTTAAAGGCTGCAACGAAGAGTTTAAAGTGATATCTACCAGTTTTATCTCGGGCTCGGTATCTGGATTTTTAGCAGCCTTGGTCACCAACCCTTTTGATGTGGGCAAAACAAGAATGCAAATTACGAGCCATGAAGCACAAAAGAATGGTATTACGCGAGCAAAGGAGCCGTCAATGTTCAGGTACATGATCGACATTTATAGAAGGGAAGGCATGCATGCACTTTATGCGGGGTTTGGACCCCGTGCCATGAAAATTGTTCCCTCTTGCGCAATCATGATTTCAACTTACGAGATTAGCAAGAAGATCTTTAAGAATGGTAACGAACTGGTCTAAGGCTCAAATAAGTAGAGAAGCAAGAAAGGCTTGGCTAACTAAAGATGGTGTCATGAACACGAACACTAACGAGCGAAGAAATACAGGAAAATAATAGAAGTCTTTTTGCACTTCAGGCGTGATCAAGTTTAGCATTGAGAGGATATCTGTATATATTAGCTCGTCATCATGTCTGAACCTATAAAATTATATATATGACAATAGATTAGCTAAAAACCCCATAGTTCAGTATTTTGAAAGCCCCCATCATCTGCCCCTAACTCTCTTATGTGTTGAGTTGCTTCGCCCTCATTAGGTGGGCTTTTCGGGCTCAAAGATGAATTCCCTTCCGAAGCTTGCTCTTGATTTTTAGCCCGCAATCCTAAGTGGTGCTTACACATCATGGACAAATTTCCTTGTGAATTATATTCACAATTAGGGCACCTCTGTGGCTGGTTCCCACTAGGCTGAAGTACCCTGTTCAAACCTTTCTCTTGGAGGGATAAATCATCTTTTCCATAATACGATCCCGTGGTAAGGACGTTATTTTCTTTTTGTGGTATATTTTGACTGCTTGCGTTTCCCTTACCGGGCTCAAGGTCCCATGCAACAGCATTAACAGCGCTGACAAACTCATTTGCAAACTCTTCTATATATTTGGAACTCATCAGCAATGTATAAGTGTAGTCCAAAAAGGCCTCTTTCAAGTCTGAACTAATAGCGCGCACTCTTTGAAGGCGCATAACATCGATATTCAGAGTCAATACTTCAAGCTTCTCTGCTACACTAGTTGTATTCGATGAGTTCTTGCCAAATTTGTGTTCTGTTTCTTTCAAAACCCTAACAAGCTTCTGTCTTTCCTTGAGGCTTGCATTCAATTGTCTCTCCCTCTGAGATATCTCATGCAACGTGACCTTGACATTTTCCATCTTATCACGAAGGGCCTCGTTTACAAAGCGTTTGTGGCTTTGCAATGCGCCAAAGTCTTTTATTAGCGAGTTGCAAGGGCCATTCTCTATCAAACTAGACCATTCGTGGGCCTTCGTGGAAACCTCTTGTTGTGACTGTGATACTTTGTTTTGTTTCGAGATCAATAACTTGACCAGCTTAAATAACTTCTCAGCCAGACCTACCTGTGAAGAATACTCACCATTGTCATTGGAGAAATCTGTCGATTTATTCGGCGTCTGTGAGCTTCCAAGGCAAGATATTTTCTCCACAAAGCGCTGAAGTGCTGTTGTCGGTCGAGACAAGTACGTTTCGGCAAGTTGTTCCACGCTTGTGCGTGCTGTAGTGAACTTAGATATGGAGGGCTCCATGCTATTTTGTATTCTACCGGAATTGGATGCTGTGTTGCTGCTGATTAGTTATTGCTGAAAACAAATCAATGTATACCTACTTCATTAGGGTTCACTTTTTGCAATCCAATTTTGGCGGCTAAGCGATTGCAAATAATCATGGTCGCAGATTTCCCAAAAGGGATTTAGATATGGATTTTCCTCTACACGCAATAATTTCCTTTCTTCGTCCCTATTACTTACTTTTTCGACACTGTCTCATCCACATTCAACCCAGTCACCCCTTCGATCGACTTTTTCCAACCAGTAGCCTTTGCTTGCAAATACTGTTTGCTTATAGTTGCGTCTTGTTCTATAGAGGTTGCCCATGCGCTCGCTGCTTCAGCAGCCAACTTTTGGTTTTCAGCAATGTGAGGCAAGTTCTGCTCCTCCAACTGCCAGAGAAATCTCTTAGTGTTGTCAAAAGTCTGTGGCAAGAAGTACTTGAACGAAACACCTCCAAAAATTATAGGCAATAGCAACTTGCTTAAAACACCTCTTTGACGGGCAAATATGTTGCCAGAGAGTGCACCAATAGCAACGTAAATAACATTGGGGAACAACGGCTCCCTTTTGTAGTGCAAATCGCTCACAGTATTTGCGACATGTCTTTCAGTGGTGTAATATTTGGTATAGGCCTTATTGACGAGTTCTTGCCCCTTCCTCAAGGAATCTTGTACCAGCTCTCTAACGCATCTAAATAAACCCTCAGTTGGCTCAGTAGACCGAACAGACGCGCCATTGACTATTTTGTTGGGACCCAAGGCCTCAATTTGAGTGCCTGTGGCTGCCGAGGTTGTACCGGGAACTGGCACAACATCCTCTTCATTCTGGTAGAAGTCACGCTTGCTTTCATTCAAAACTGCCCCCTCGCCTTTGAATGCGAGAACACTCGCAAAAGCAGGCAACGCTAATGATACAGCCCGTTTAGAGAACATTTGTATTCGAATTAGCTCGTTGGGTTTTTTGGTGTTTCTCATTCGTAGAGAAAATGTCGTGTGGGAAAAAAAGGAGACACAGCTTCGACATTCTTACGACATTGTCGGCATAGATCAGTTTTAGAGAGACATTTTTTGCCGTTAGATGAGATAGATTTCAAATCATGTTAAGTTCTTGTGCTCGAAGGGCCCGTTGTGTCCACAATACAGCGCGGGTAGCGCGATATATGTCTTCGCTGTCGGGTTTGCGCAAGGAGATCGATATGTCTAATTATGACTTCATTAAGGAAGACCTGAGAAAGAGTTTTGGCTCAGTTGTGAACTCACATAATAGCTACATCGGGTCGATGTCCCAGTTTCGAAACCCCGATGGCAGTTTTATCAAGGGCAACAATGCGGAAGAAGCACGTTTAGACGACTTGACCTTGGCTGGCAGAGTTGATAAGAGCATTACGAAATTGCCAGAACCTATTGCTAGAGTCATTCAGGATAATATTCTCAGCCAAAACATCCCCGAGAAGTTACGTGAGAGAGTAGCTGACGTTTACAAAAGTTTATCAAAAGACCAAATAGTGAAAGCTCCTGAGACATCACTTGATTGCGATGCGTATATTGCTGGTTTGTTCTTGCAAAATTATTCCCACTCCAGACAAGTTTTACTTGAGCTCCAAAAAAGAGTTGGCAAAGACAAATTCAATCCCCAATATGTGCTTGATGTTGGTTATGGACCGGCAACTGGTATGGTTGCTTTGAATGAGATCATGGGCGGTGAATGGGTGCCAAAAGATAAAGACGCCTATGTTATTGGTAGAAGGAATACTCAAATGAAGAAACGAGCAAAGATCATTTTGTCAAGACAACTCAACGAGAACTTTACTGAGGTTGACCAAACTAATGAGGAGGTTGAAGTGCTGGAGGATAAAGCAAGTGCGCCCGAAGAGGACCGTGAAAGCAGATACCTAGGCCCAATTGATGCTTCGAAAATCACCGTGAGAACGAGGTTGCGTGATAGTTTACCCGTCACTAAAAAGTACGATTTGATCATGGTTAACCAGTGTCTTCTTTCCAGAGAACATGTCTTCAAGAAGGACATCGATACCAATATGCACATGCTTCTTAGATTACTTGCTCCTGGTGGTCATCTTGTTTTGATTGAAAGAGGTAACTCTGTTGGATTCGAAATTATTGCAAGGGCGCGACAGATCATGATCCGGCCTGAATCATACGAGTCCGAGGTTGGAAAGATCCCGCGGCCGTACATCAAAGGCTCGTCTCTTAAACCACAAAAGCTTAAAAAGGAAGACCAGATGATTACTGATGAGGATAGAGCATATGAAGAGGATTTATTGGCAAAACTTCAAGCAGAAGAAATGGAGGAGTTAGATGAGTCCATGAAAATCTCTGATTTTGAAAAGGAACTCAATGAAAAGTATGGCGAACCAACTGAAGACGAATTGAAGTTCGAAGTTGAAGATGGAGATGAATACGAAGTATTGCCTGTTGATTCTGTACCTTCCAAACTTTCGAGTGAAAGTGTTGACTACCACATCAAAGTGATTGCGCCATGTCCGCACCACCGCAAGTGTCCCTTACAGCTTGGCGACCCCAAGTACTACAAGATTCCATCACACAACCACAGGCTCAAATTCTGCTCCTTCAACAAGGTCGTTGAACGTCCAGGCTACACCATGGAGTTGAAGAAAGGAAAAAGGTTAGCTACAGAATGGGATAGGAGCTCAGAAGACGGGTTCGGGTTGGATTCGCTCAGTAGGAATGCATTAAAGAGACTTGAAGGTGGCGGCCGCCCAGGGGGAAGAAACTCGGAGAATGGTTCGTACTCCTATATCATTGCAGAGAGAAGCTTGAATGACGAGGACACTATAAAGAAGATCGAAGATGCCCGTGCGTACAGTAATTACGACGTGCCTATTGACGCGAAAAATATTGACAATTGGGGACGTATTTTGGACCAGCCGAGCCGGGTCAAGAATAACGTTAAATTGAATGTGTGTTCTCCAAGTGGTAATGTTGAACTCTGGCAGGTCCCCAAGAGTCTCGGCAAGCAGGCTTATCACGACGCTAGAAAGGTAGAGATGGGAGACTTGTGGGCACTTGGAAAGAAGGGAATCAATGTGAAGAAACCTGTTTCTGAAAAGGTGATCCAAAAGCTCGAAACCCTCAGTAAAACACAAAAGAAGACATTTTTGAAAGAACAAAGGAAGAAGCAATGGAAGAAGGTCGTGGGTGTCACGGAAGAAACATTCGGTGACGATGTATACACTTTGGCGGATTCGATTGCTACAGAAATGGAAAGACTGAGGAAGTACAAAAATCAGAGCAAGAGATTCGATGTTGATTCTACACAGTTCGATGGTAAGTAGATAGTTCACAACTTGTATATAGTATAGAATAAGATCAAAAGGTTGATAAGAAGTATTTTAGGTTATATGGAAGCATACAACATATGCGAACAGTGGACTCATCAACCCGATAAAATTCAATTTTGATTTCATATACAATTGTGATTTCTTATATAATAAAAGTAGCTACATTCGATTGTGATTTCTTATATTATCCTGTATACCTTTGTACCTGCCTTATCTATAATACATCGAGCAGAAGCCTCATGCTCGAATTCGATACCCGTCAGATTACTTCTTTCTGAACGAGCAGCCCTCGGACAACTTAGCCTTACCACCGGTTGGGGTGCACAAGACAGTTGCGCAGTTGTCACAAGTGACTGCGGTCTGAGAGTGGGAGAAAACTGTGGTGATGTTGAGACAGCCCTGGCACTTCACATCCATGAAGTAGGATCTTGGGGTCTGAACCAAGGTCTTCAATTTGTGCTTCTGAGCCTCACTGGCTGGGTTTGGGTGCAATAAGTCCTGAACTAAAACCATCTTGTATCTGCTCGAAAGAAGTTGTAATGAAAAATTTTTTTTTCTCTCCTTGATCTTTTATCGCCACTCGTGTGAAAAAGTTTTTGTGAAGCAGATTAGGATTTATTGGTATAAGGATTCAGTTCAATTTGCTTCCCAATTAGGAAGTTGATACTTTGTGCAATTGAAACGAATTTTATTTGATCTACTCTTCCCCTTTCTTCCCCACTTAGCGCAGCTCAAGATCCAATGTGGGGAAGGGTCCTCATGGGGTACTTACTTCTGGTCGCATGTCCGCTCTGGGGACTTTTTGTTGTTGTTTTGATCTTCTGACGGAAACGCGAATATGCATGCGCGGCGTGAGATTTTGTGGCTTTGATTTCTTTTCAGATCAATCAAATAGAAATAGGCTGCCATCTTTGGAGTTCAACTATTAACACTGATGCATACTAATACACCACCGCTGCTTTCAGCAGATCCACGTGTGTCAAAGGTAGTACGGACCACAGGAATGAGGCCATTTATAAAAACTTCAGAAATGAAACACAGGAGACGCGAAGACATCAACAGCATCGATCTTACTCCAATCGATACAGACAACGATTTCGAGATGTACACCACAACAGAAAAACCTCATATATCGGTACCAAACCCCACCAGACTGTTTTCTGAAGAAAGAAGTGGCAACATAGATCCCCCGATTAGTACAAGAGTCAAAACAGAGACAAATGTACCGCCGATATCGAGCCAAGTCTCCTCTGAGGAGCTGTTCTTTAGTTCCTCTTCTGACCTTGAAACCGAGGTTATGTCTGCACTTTTGCCAGTGCTGAGCAACACACTCAATTACTTTCGCAGTCAAGAGGTATTTTATAAGTACTTCACATATAGTGCTCTTTTAGCACCATCTTTACTTGCCGTTGTGATACCTTCACGGTACTGGGGCTCGAATACATCCAGCGTACCTAGTTTCCCCGTGGATGTCATTAGCCTGATTGCTAATGGTTTAACTGTAGTGTTGGTGGGCTTCACAATCAAGGCTATCATCGAATGGCCATGGGAATGGCGGCTGCTATTAATCACTGCTAGAGCTAAAGCTGCCAGTCAAATATCTATGCAAAGAGCTGGTGAGCCTGCCTCTAAAGCAAACATGGCTATTCTCAATGAACTCACGCGTAGGGAACGAGTTTCCCTGTTTGTCTGTTTAGGGTGTTCGGTCTTGGGAACATTATTGATGTATGGGGCTCAAAAGGCAATAGTTTCAGGAATAACTGACGATTTTAGGAGATCTATAATCTTCAACAACGCCAATATTGCTTTATTTCAATGTTGGCTGGTGTTCCGCTTTATTCTTGCGGTATTTAACATTGATACCAGCGGTCATATTACCCCATTGGACTGTGAAAACCCACAGGCCCTGCTCATAGACGCAGTCAACTTATCTTCGCTTTTCCCAAAGAAAGATCAACGGGGACAAGACTTTCTCGAAGAGAAGTTGGCTGTCAAATTCCAAGATATTAGTATGTGCCTAGAGCAAGTTTCGCTGGACCACAAGCGCTTGGTCAAGAAGTTGGCTGCTGCTCACAAACGAGAATTTTCTTCTCTTTCGGATGAGATTCATAGCATTGAAAGCTCTATCGATGATCTCAAACAACTTCGGAGCGCACCAAATACTCCCAAGCCTGTTAACTCTCTGACTTCAGTCGATGATGGTGCCATATATTTGAAACCTTACCCATTGAATCTACTGCCAAAAAAGGAGGCGAGTGAATACTTAGCAGCTATTCCGGAAGAAGTTGAAGAGCCCGTGGAGGAAATCCCCATAACGCGACAAAGGTGTCTTCCTATACGGATGTCTTCTCCACAAAGTTGGACTAAAGTTTCAGCCAGCGAACTGTCCGAAATGTCTTCTGACCGAGAAATTCAATTGGGGGCCTCGGAAAGAACCCGCACCAAGAAAGCCCTCAAAAAACTCATTCCTCGCATCTTTATCATGATCGTTCGTCGATGGAAAAGCTACAGAGACGAACTTAACGCACACCTACTTAGCCTATCGAGGAATAAAACTTTAAAGTACGACAGCACTCTAGAGATCACAAAAGTGCTCATATGGGAGATACTTTGTGAAGGTTTCTTCAAACAAATACGTCTAGTGGATTTGAACACGAAAATCGAATACTATGCGACGCCAATAAGAGGGTTAAAGGACTTCATGGTTTTGGTAGTGGTTAAAGTACCATTCAATACTTTCCTGTTTTTTTTAAGTGTGGGGCTCTTCTTTCCTAAAATCTACTTCAAAGTGTTCATCTTGTACCCGATATTATTTTTTAAACACAAGTTGGATCACATCGGAGAGTACTACAGTACAATTAACTCCAGCTCGTCAAAAAGCTCAAAGGTTCTGCAATTTACAGCTTTTAAGCTGTTTCGCTTACAGTCTCCCCGCACACAAACCAAATTCGACCACGATTTTTCAGAGCCTGCCTTCGAGCGATACTACACTTCTGGAGGGAGTCTTAAAACTCGGGCGGCTCTCTTACATAGGCTTTCGAAGCATTTTGACATTGATGGTGCAGATGACATCGCTAGCCAGCCTCGTACACCAGTCCAGTTGGTCGATAAAAGTCGCGTAAGCTTTTGAGCTTGCATCTCTAGATTCTGACTGTTCACACACCCTTATGCACTCAGGTATATGTAATATGTTCACTAAAATCTATCTATTGCTGCATCCTTGTATCATGTATTTGTACTGCAGATAGTTGTGTTTTGCAGCCTTGTATTATATCACAAAATGAATTTCGAATCGATGCCTCGATTAATTGAAAATGTACTAACCTGTTATGGCTAACAAACGGAGAGCAAAGAAGGTCCGGCCACCATATAAGCGATATGTGTACAAGTCTAACTTCACAGGAGATAACTCAAGTGACGATGAAGCACCTGAAGAGGTTGATGATGTTGATCAACCAGGGGTAAGGAGACATGACCTTTATGGCAATATTAACAGCTTCAACAAGAATAACTTGCACGTCACCTCCTTCTATGTTTTAACAGACACGAAGCTCCATAACCACTTGAAAGGGAAAGTGTGGCCTAGATCCAAATTTGAAAAGATAGATGTGCTCGACTGTTGCCTTCATGGACGACTGCTTGAAGAAGAGGAAGAGGAGACTGTTCCAGGTAACGGGATGACGCTACCTGTGGAGATCATTGTGCGAACTTTGGAAATGTTAAATTCCATGGGCAAATTGAAACCGAAGTTCTTGAGAGTGTGTAAGTTATTCTACCACATTGTTCTCCCTATGATATACCGTCAGCCACACATCAAGGCAACCAATTTTTTTGCATTCATGGATACCATATCGAATAACAAAACCGTGGGAAATTACATATACCTGCTTGATCTATCCTACGTCATACAATCCGGGAAGAACGCTTTTGTAGCGAAGTTGTTGAAGAGATCTAGCAAAAATTTACAAGAGTTCATATCACCACAAACGAGTTTTGGATTCGGTCCATTAATGGCAATCAAAAGCTGTCAGCAGTTGAAAGTATTGGACTTGAGGTTGGTATCCGAAACTTTAAACTTGAAAGAGCTCTTTGCGTCTCTCAAAAACTTGAACCACCTTGAGAGTCTCTCTTTTCCAAGGTCATCCATTGAGATGTCTGACTTTGACGAAATGGAACTTGTTCAATGGCCTCCAACTTTGTCCTTTTTGAGAATCTCTGGAGGTATATCGGACGAATTCTTGATGCGGACTAGATTACCAAACACTATTAAAAAGCTCGAGTTCGCACATTGCCCATTAATCAGTGACGCCGCCTTCCAACATATTTTGGGTCGCCACGGAAATAACCTCACTCTGTTAAAGGTGCAATTTCCAATGCCTGGTCTCAGAAACAACTCGTTGGATTATGTCTTCTCATACTGTCCAAACCTCATATCATTGGAAATCTCAGTCGATTATGCGTCAAACACGATATTTGACGAGGAAAATCTTCCATTTATGTCAACTCCGCGGCCCCTCCGCTCAATGTACATCAACAGTAGTGGTATGTTGGGAACTTCGTTGAAAGTAGAACCAATTGATTTGGCGATAGCTATTAACGAGGGTAGACTCCCTCTTTTGAAAAACCTTCATCTTACAGCAAAACTTGGCTGGGATCCCAAGTCGGAATACGTGAGCTTTATAGTCGACGAGCTAGATGAACGCAATGGTGGGTTGTACATCGGGTACTAATCAAAAAGGAAATGAAACAAGCCGCATATCGTGTGCATACAACGCTGACTCTGTTGGGTTTGTTCTATTTACTTTGTACATATATACTATGAAACGTTTTTTATGTTGTATTGGTCTTCACTATTTTGCAGCCTCGTAACCTTTGTTTGGATCAGATCTGATTACGGAGAAAAAATCAACTGAAACATCAACTCACATTCTTTTAAAATCCGCACAGAATGAGTGTTCAAGTCGTGGTTCCTGGAAACCCTGAACTCCTTGATCACTCCTTCAAAGATGGTTCATTTTCCGAACAGCTCAAAGAAATCAGCCTACGTCACATGGTCTTCTTCGACGAAGCAGTGGATGTATATTTTATTTACAAAAGCCATGACAAAATCGACAGAAGCGATTATGTTTTGCGGGCCAACATATCAATACTACCTGATCTGGCGATTGAGTCGTCTACCCACTTAACAATAGAATCTATCGCTATCAACAACGAGCAAAATAATTATAGCATTGTCGACACAGAGTTGAATAAAACACACATCATCTACAAGGATGAAGATTACACAGTATGGAAACTTACTTTCCCAATCATGTACCCTAGGAAGAAGTTTTCTGATCCAAATCTATGTGTTACCGCCACTTTGGACCGGCCCGTGAGTCCAATAATAGACTCCTCAGATTCGACTGATGACGAAACGATGGAAAAAGTACTCCCAAACTACCATCCGGCCCATCCTAAAAACTTGCTAGCTGGTATTGACAGTACGAAGGAAGTTCACCTGGAAGTTGTGGGAGATAGAATTAAGGGTGAAAAGAAGAAGAAATCGCACAAGAAGAGCCAGGTTTCTCACCACACAACCACCGCCAGTTCACCACTCAAAGGCCTGTTGAGCATCCCAGTTTCCGTATCTCTAGTCATAAAGCTTCGCTCCACAAAGCCTGCGGGAAGGAACAATATTCTTTTAGCAACGTTAAACATAGAGACCGTTGACGAAGTGAGCAAAACCCTAGCGATGCGTGACTTTAGCGTTGCCAATTGCCTTTTCTTCACTATTCATGATTTGATTGTGGAGTTCAAGCATGGGGAGGTGGAGCTTGTGAGTTCAGCGGACTATAAATTTCCATTTCGTTTCAGCATAAATGATTCAGTCAACTTCACCTACAAGTTATTGAATAACGAGGTATTAGATACAGAGTTGAAAAGAACTGACGGTATCAACGGTACGAGCAAGCAGCAGTTCTCCAAGCTCATCAATATAAAGTTGGTCCTCCAAGTGGAGGCTTTCAACAACAAAGCTACGGGGTCCTACACGAAGCTCAGTAATATCATCACAACGAACTGGAACCCGTTCGTAGACTTTGGCATAATCGCACCTCCAATCAACAATGCATTAAAAACGTCTTCCAGCTACTCTCAAATGCACGCTCAGCAGGGGTCGCAAAAAATGATCAATGGAGCCGATAAACCCAGGAAGGCCGCACTTTTCAACAGTTTCTACAAGCCGAGCATTTCCAATACACCCGCTTTAGGTAGCCCATACCAGAGTGTCAAGAAGTCCATGAAGTCACTAGTGGGCGTATCTGCATCGTCTTTCACGGTCAACCTCACAACAAACAACAACTCCACGCTTTCGGGACTCAAGTTGACATTTGTTGGGAAACTAAACATTAAGCTTGGCGAGATCATTAACTGGAAGATCCAAGCAATCAACAATCTGAATAATAGACTTAACCTTTCACTCATTATGCAGAATGCATCGAACTTCAAACCAGCAGCTGCGACTCAGCCATTTACTTCCAACAGTGAGTACAATGTCCTGCAACAGACGGCTGAGGCGGGTGTTGTCTACTCTCGCCTGCAGATGCTTTCCATATACAATACGCTTAAGCTCAGAAGTAGTGGCGTCGTAATGCTTAACAACGACATACGAATTGGGCCCATGGAACCAAACACTGTCTACGACACTAATATAGTGCTTGTCGGATTGTCTAAGGGAATATTTAATTTAGACGGGATAAAGATCTTCGATCTTAATAGCGGAGATGGTCTAGACTTTGGAAAGTTGGTGGAGGTGTTTGTAGTAGAGTAAGGATAGATAATGAATATATACTCATTCATTAGTGGATATAAGCAGTAAAATATATGAACACCTAAATAGATGACGATTCATTAAAGAGATAACACCCTGATTCAATACTTATTTTTTGTTTACAGATATTATTGTAATTACATATTTACAGATTATTGTTCAAATACTAACAAAATTCTTCTAAAGTGATGCCCCAAGTCGGCAAGCATAGACCATCCTTGTAAATCCCAACACATACCATGTCATACTATTCCTCACCTTTTCCACATCGTACCATCCTATATATCCACAAAAACAACACTAAGTCATCCTTCAACGATAAGCTTCGCGTATTGTGTCATACCACATCACGTGACGTATTAGTCATAATCGATTGGCTTCGTGGCCCGGGAGTTGGTTCATCTTAGTCATCGCACTTTTGTGGCATTTTTCAGTTATCACTAAAGAGTCATTTTTCAGCCTGCATACTAAACGTGATAAGTGGAATGGCAAGAATATAAAATGGCAAGCCATCTGCATGTTTTCTGAACCCTAATTCAAAACCATTGAGCGATGTCTACCCCAGTCAAAATACATTTGAGAGCAGAGACCAAACCAGCCGAGGCGAGAGCTGCCTTGACTCCATCCACCACTAAGCAATTGCTTGATGCCGGCTTCGAGGTGTATGTGGAGAAGTCGTCCCAGTCCATTTTCGATATCGAGGAATACGAGAAAGTTGGCGCCACAATTGTACCGGAGGGTTCCTGGAAAGATGCTCCTACTGACAGAATTATCTTTGGTTTGAAAGAGTTGCCAGAGAATGAGACCTTTCCCTTGGTGCACACACACATCCAGTTTGCTCACTGTTACAAGGACCAGGCTGGCTGGCAAGATGTTTTGAAGAGATTCCCTGCTGGCAAGGGCACTTTGTATGACCTTGAGTTCTTGGAAAATGACCAAGGAAGAAGAGTTGCTGCGTTCGGTTTCTACGCAGGTTTTGCAGGTGCAGCCATTGGTGTTGCTGACTGGGCCTTCAAACAGACTCATCCAGATTCTGAGGACTTGCCAGGTGTGAGCCCATACCCTAACGAGGATGCTTTGGTTGCTGAAGTCAAGAAGTCCTTGGACGTTGCCGTTGCTAAGAATGGGGGCAAGTACCCTACTGCTTTGGTGATTGGTGCTTTGGGACGCTGTGGCTCTGGTGCTCTCAGCTTCTTCAGAAAGGTTGGTATTCCAGAGGAGAACCTTATCAAGTGGGACATTAATGAGACGGCCAAGGGTGGTCCATTCCAGGAGATTGTGGATGCCAACATTTTCGTGAACTGCATCTACTTGAACCAACCAATTCCTCCGTTCGTGAACTACGACACGTTGAATAACCCAGACAGAAAGTTGACCACTATCGTGGATGTTTCTGCTGACACCACCAACCCACACAATCCTATTCCAGTGTACAACGTTGCTACTGTGTTCTCCAACCCAACCGTGAGGGTGGATACTAAAGCTGGACCAAAGCTTTCAGTGTGTTCGATCGACCACTTGCCTTCGATGTTACCGAGAGAGGCTTCGGAGTTTTTTGCCAAGGACTTGATGCCATCATTGTTGGAGTTGCCTAACAGAGACACTTCTCCAGTGTGGGTGAGGGCCAAGAACTTGTTTGACAAGCACGTAGCTAGACTAGAGTAGGAGGCTATAAACGGTAAATGGACAAGTTGTAGAGCATATGTTTATAATTTTACGATAAAGTGGGTGGTCATGTAGATAACCGGTGAAAACTGCTACTCAATGTACGAGCGAGGAGAAGTGAACAATTAGTGAAAATCTAAAATACTGCTATAATTAAGAAAAATTTGTATTACGTTGTATTATCTTCTGGCTTGTTTAGTGGGTACGTGGTTAAATTTTGCAGGTAATGTGTTGATGACTACCTTTTATTATGTGTGAGCTATGATGATCTTAAAATATTGCTTATGTTCAAGCGACAATGCTAGGATATTATTTATTTGCACCCATGATTTTGGTGATTGTTGCAATCGATAGACAAAGCCATAGTAAAAAAGCTCCAGTAAATCTAGAGTTGCCTCTTTCACAAAAATACATCGAGTAGTGCTTTATCACTCCCCCAGATTAGGTGTAGTTTGATATACATACAAATTTCTTAATCGCTATTCTCCTACCTGTTATTTCTGTAGTTTCTTAAGAATTTCTTCTCCTAGGAACTTGTCAGAGTATTTGGTGTATCAGAAACTACCTTGGGGTACTTCCAATGCTTTTAACGCTTTTTTTTCTTGGTCTATCAGTCATGGCATTTCCCCAGCTGCAACTATATGAAGACGCCTTCCCCCAAAATACCTACACTCAGTTCTTACCCATTTATTTCATGATTGCCGTCTCCGCTCTACTTGTCATTACTTTTTTCAATTTCTACTTCTTCATCCATACCTACTCCAAAGTCACAGTGACGCGCCTCTTCTTGCTCTTCTTGCTCTTCTTTGGAACCATCAACCGCTTGATTTCGCCATCGGATTCGTACTCAGACTCACTAGCAGCCTCATCATCAATAGCATCGTACCTCTTCTTCATGGTGTCAAACTTTTCAACCAGCTCAGAGCATACAGACACACAGTTCAATCTCTCTCCGGTGTCGTACACAGCAACTTGATCTCTAATGTCTTTCGACATGTTCCACACAACGATCTTGCCATCAGACGATACAGACATCATGTATGGAACACCCTTGGTTTCTTCGGGGTGTTGGTAAAATGTAAAGTCTTTGACTCTGTTGGTGTGTCCTCTAACAGTGAACTCAGGCTTTAACTCCGTTGGCGTGGAATCCCACACCTTGTTCTCGTCATCACCCAGAGACAAGTCGAGCAGATTAAAGTCGGCAAAAGCAATGGTACCATCCCCATGGCCGGTGATCAAGTATTCAACATCGTCAATTTTGAAAAGCTTGAAGCACATCAAGGTTGACTTGAACTTGATCTTCCTCACAATCTTTGCTGTGGCTGTGTTGTAGATGAAGATCTGGTCCAACAATCCAATGAGGAAAAAGCTTCCGTCCAAAGACCATCTGACAATTTCACCCTTCTGGCCTAAGTGATCCTTACCCCTCATCTTTAGCACTGCGGCCTTCTTTGCAGTCATCAAATTCCACAATCTGATAGTTCTGTCCAGGGAAACCGAAATCGCAACTCTACCCGATGGGTGAATTGCCAAATCGTTGACTCTGTCTGTGTGGCCCTTCAAGGTGCCAAATGGCTCCCAGTCCTTACTCCTCCATATTATGATTTTGCCGTCTGCTGACCCCGAAAGAAGCCATTTGCCGGACTTCTCCGTTGTGAAGCCGGTATCCGCGGAAGAGTTTTCCGACGAGAACTCGAGGGCGGTGATGGAACCCTGGTGACTCAACAAATTTCCCAATTCTTTTCTTTTCTGCAAGTCGTAAATACGAATGTGCTCATCGTCAGATCCTGTCACCATATACCGTTTAGCAATGTCCATTGTTTTCACAGAAAGTGTGTGGGCCTGGAAATGAAAGATCGGTTGGAAGATTGCGTCCTTCTTTCCAGTGGGGTCAACAATCGCAGAAACACACAATAAGTTGTGCTCGTAGGATCCAGCCATTATTCTGAACTGCACGGTGGGAGTTGAAACCGGCACAGTAGTGGTTGTGGACGAGTTTTTCATGCTGGACTTGAGCTGGGTTTCACCCGATTTCAGAGTGTCTTTGTTGCCCATCTATGCTAACTTGTGTGTATGCTATTAACTTCTCTTAAAAGATGAGATGCTGTTTTTTCGATGAGCTCTTGGAAAAGACAGAGACAGAAAAAAGTCCTGGGGTTTTATTTTGTTGCAAACGCGAGATCAACATGCTGAACCAAAAGACCCCGTCTCAGCACAATTCGACGTTATTCATCTCTCCGATGGTGACGAATAAGCGCCGACAGGAGACGTTTATAACCCCTCCGAACCCCCAACTGCAATCGCTTTTCGAAACCCCGGGATCGAACCATTCTCTGTTCTTCAACATGGACAGGACAAACGCTAATAATTCTCAAGATCCACCAATAACCGCGGGCCATGTCGAACCTTTGACACAAGCTGAGAAATTGCGATTATGGAGGCATGATGCCCTCATGCAGCACCATTACAAAACGGCCGAATTTATCGGGGATAAGGTGCTTGCACTTACCAACGACCCCAACGATGCCTTCTGGCTTGGACAGGTGTACTTTAACACGGGCAACTACTTGCGGGCCAAGCTGTTGTTGACACTGAAGCCAGAGTACGAAAAATCAGTAGGGTGCCGCTATTTAGCCGCGTTTGCCCTTGTCAAATTGGAGATGTGGGAAGATGCACTCGACCTAGTGGGCGAGGTTAACCCCTTCCGTAAAGACGACAAGTCCCAAACGCGCAATCATGATGGTGGAGTGAAGCTTGAGGCACTGATGTGTTATTTACGCGGGAAAATCTACGCCAATCAGAACAACTTCGAGAGGGCCAAGGAGTGCTATAAGGAAGCAATTCTTGTTGACGTAAAGTGTTTTGAGGCCTTTGACGAGTTGATTGATAATAACTTGATGACTCCCATGGAAGAGTGGGACTTTATCACACAATTAAACTATCGCGATGCTGACGACAACGATGAGTTGGTCAAGCTACTATACACCACGCGTTTGAGTAAGTACTTGAATGTGGCCAAATTTCATGAGGCCGAACACATTCTCCGCGAGGAGTATAGCTTGGGCGACAATGCAGACATCCTTTTATGTCGCGCTGACTATCTCTTCATCCAATGTAACTTTGACGAATGTCTACTTGTGTGTGAGCGGGCCCTTGCCAACGATTCTCACAATGCAGAGATCCTCCCAAACTACTTACTGTGTTTGTATGAGCTCGGGGGAAAGAACAAGTTGTTTCTCAAGGCGCACCAGCTCGCGGAGAGCAAACCACATAGCCCCATGACTTGGCTAGCGATTGGAATTTACTATCTTTCGATTGGTAAGATTATCGAGGCTAGAAAGTTTTTCTCCAAGGCAACACTACTCAATCCAAACTTCGGGCAAGCATGGATTGGGTTTGCACATACGTTTGCCGCTGAGGGCGAACACGAGCAGGCCATAAGCGCATACGCGTTTGCAGCGAGACTATTTCCTGGAACGCACCTTCCGAACCTTTTCCTCGGCATGCAACACTTGCAAATGAATAATTTGAACTTATCGGAAGAGTACTTGCTTGCATCGTATCAAATATGTAACACAGACCCACTTTTGCTCAATGAGCTCGGGGTGATTAATTTCCACCGCAATAATTTGGTGAAGGCAGAGCTCTTTTTGACCGAAGCGTTAAGCGCAGCAAAGTACTTAAACTCGGACTCTAAGACGTGGGTCCTGATACACTCAAATTTAGGCCATGTTTTCCGCAAGGGTAACCAACCGTATAAGGCATTGGAGTGTTTCAATCAAGTATTGAAGAGCAGCAGAGATGACTCGAACGTATTTGCAGCGATGGGGCTTATCTACCTCAAGTTAGGGAACTTATTGAAGGCGATAGACGTGCTACATGACGCATTGGCAGTACAGCCGACCGATCCAGTTGCCGCTGACTTGCTCAAGCGAGCGTTGGAAGCGAACGTGAATAATAAGGACGTCTTTGCAAACGCGTCACACAGGTGGACCAAGGCAAAGAATACGTCGGTGTCGACCGCGTCACAGAAAAAGAGTATTGTGAACAAGCTTATGACTCCACTCAACAACAAGACGAAGTTCTTCAGGAGGGAGGAGGAGGTGCAGCCACCCACTGCAGCTGTTGATGAGGTTGAGGCATATGCGCAGAGTTTAATGAAGGGAGAGGAGTCTAGCGAGGATGACGAAGTAATGGATATCGAGAGTGATTAAGAGGAGTTCTGTTGAGATTATATGAAGGCATCGGGAATGATTAACTCATTGAGGGTGATGTTGACAAATGATGAAACCAGGAGGATTATACAGCGGTTCATTAAGAAGAGAAAAGCTAGAGATTAAGCGAAATAGACATGATAGTCGTTTGCTTCTTTGATAAATCGTGGTGACAATTGACGTGGATTTGGTGTAACTAATATGATTATTACCAGGAAAAAAGAAGCCAGAAAGAAGGTCTCCATTGTACGATTATACGAAATGGTGAGATAATTTAAAAATATACCACAGTGCAGTTCAGGTTTATTTCTTCTCATATCAAGTCCGTATAGAGTATATAAGTAGTGGTATTAACCCTGATCGCTTCAAATCGGGTTAACTGATCAAGTAGGCGTCATGATGCGTATAGTTCATTGAATATACAAATAAACAAATGGGAAAAACATAGAAATGACACAAATGACGCTTGGGATCTAGTTACACTCTCAGTACGACGTTGGTGCTTTGTAATAAAATCTCACTGCAGTGTATCCTGAACTTAGTAAGTCGATACACTTACTGTTGTCCTCTTTTCAATACACCGTAGTACAAAACTAACTTGAGTATGCCCAACGACCTCCCAGTTCGTATAAACTGCAGCATGGGCATCATCTATAAATACGTAAATCAGGCACTTGAGGCACAAATACCATACGTGTTTTAAAATTACCTAATTCGGTGAGTTTATAGGCGACGGCCGTTACCAGATTGTTTTGTTCGATTCAATTTTAGGTTTGATGTTTGAAATTATCGTTTTCTACAAGATTTGCCCTGTTTGTGCAACCTCGTGTAGGGTGAGGTGAGTCTGGAAGACTATATAGAGGCAAGAAAAGACCAGAAACATTTTCACAAAAACATTTTGGTTATCGTTGCCTAGGAGATACCTTCGAGTGGTATATTTTGTTTAGAATCATTCAGACAATTATCCTTTTTTCTACCCCACTAGGCAAATTTAGAATAGGGAGGCTACCGGAAGCATCTCCCATTGGCATGAATACACACTCACCTTTACACAATGTTGTTCGGGCCTCACCGGGAATTCTCTGTGTCAACTACAATCAAGATCAGGGGTGTTTTGCGGTGGGCCACGAGGAAGGATTTTTAGTCTACAACACAAACCCAATCGACTTAAGAGTGAAGAGACAGTTCACTGGTGGACGCAGTGGCCTGCCACGAGAAGAAGATTCACACCTGTCGGCATCAATTAGCTCGCTGCTGCCGCCACGAGGCTCTGGTAGTCTTGGAGCTGCATCAGGCATAGGGCATATCACTATGCTTCACAGAACAAATTATCTTGCATTAGTAGGTGGAGGTAAAAGTCCGAGGTTCAATCCCAACAAGCTAATCATATGGGACGACCTCAAACGGAAAAACTCCCTCACCCTTGAATTTACATCGCCAGTTCTCAATGTGCTTCTCTCACGGGTGCGTATTATTGTGGTCTTACGCTCGCAAGTGATTGTGTATGGATTCGAAGCACCACCCAAGAAGTTTGCGAGTTACGATACCATTCACAATGAGTTTGGATTGGCGGACTTGAGTGTCAATGCCTGCACTAGTATGAAGTCTGGGTCACCGGGGCTGATTCTGGGTTCGAAATTCCAAACTCTCGCCTTCCCAGGGAAACTGGTGGGGCAGATCCAGATTGTGGATGTATTCACCAATAACCAGGAGAAGCACCTGGCCAGCATCATCAAGGCACACAAGCTGAAAATACGGTGCCTTGCGTTGAACCGACTGGGCACTTTGGTAGCTTCTGCATCGGAGACAGGTACGTTGATCCGCGTACACTCCACGCACAACAACGCGTTGGTGTTTGAGTTTCGGCGTGGGATTGACCGAGCAGTGATACAATCCATGAGATTCTCACACAATGATTCGCGCTTGGCAGTACTTCTGGACAAGCAGACCATACATGTCTTCAACCTTCTTACAGAGCATGACTTCAATAAGCGTCACGTTTTGCGGAATATTCTGTTACCTGTGCCTATACCGCAGTACTTTAACTCCACTTGGTCGTTTTGCCTGGTCAATACTGCAAAGTATCACGATGGTGACGATATAGGCGTTTTGGGCTGGTCTGGCAACGACACTGTGATTGTGGTTTGGAAAGAAAAGAAGATATGGGAGAAGTATGTCGTGACAGAAGGAGAAGACTCGACTTGGAAATTGGTGCGGGAAGGATGGAAGAGCTTGAGTGAGCTCCATCCAAGTTAGGGTCCATGGTTTGCCGGTAACAATAACATGCGGAAGGATCGTTCGAGAGCATCCTATAGCATCTTTTTGCAGTCAAAATAATGCAAATAGGGCACAATGGACTACATGAAACGGTCGTTGAAAGCTACTGGGGTTTCATTAGTTCTCTTATCTGAATGAATCACGCATTGGGCTTTGGTTGAAATCACAAGTCACGCATAATTAGTTGAAATCAGAAGCTAAGATTGCTTAGGTTGAAATCATGAGCCAAGGATATCAGCTTTGGTGGAGTTCAACCGAAGTACTGGTTTTGACTAAATAATGAGCTAACATTTAGCTTTAATTGAAAGAGATCGTTGTCAAAACTCTCAATAACACGATACATGGGTTTTGAACACATAACGTCAGACTTAGTTTCGCAAGACTGACTTATTGCACTATAACACTTGGAGGTATATACGAACATTACATTAGTTTATAGCATTGACAGTGTGATCCCCCCATATGGACGCTATTTCCGGGGACAACACCAAGATCAACACTGCACTTACACAAATATTCAATCTGTAGGTTTTACAAGTAGTTTTGCCCAAGAAATCTCACCCGTTTACCTAATTACAATATATGCTGGCTACCTTAAAGTTTTCTGGCCCTACTTGAAACAACACTTCATCTCAGTCGAGCACCTCACAAAGAACTTGCGCATATACCTTTCCTTCTGCTCCGGGGAAGTCCCATCGTTTCCCATGGAAGTTTCGAACAAAGCGTCTGGCACAGGAGTTGTGTTTAAATCTAATCACTTTGACATGCGCCTGTTTCTGAGCGTCACGAACGACTGTAGTGAACGGGTTCTTTATCAACTCGTAATCCCAGAGAAGCCGAATAAGGGAAGAGTCTGTAATATTTAAGGGGAGATTTCGCACAACAACGCTCGCATGTCGATTACTCATGTTGATGTATTTAGAGATTAGGTCGTAGTCGACTTCCATGGTTTTTGCCGGGGATTGCAAACTCTTTTTTTGGCTCTTAGGTTGTGAGTTCGATTGTGCGAGTTTCTCTATGAGGCTCAATCCACTAGGACAATTTTTGAAGAGCTCTTGTATTGGAATATGCTCGAAGAGCTTATCATGCTGGGGGATTTCATGGCCATAGATCAATGGCGAAGAGATATGCTTTAATCTATTGTGGTCCATTTCCACAAATTTGAGATTCAAACCGATTCCATTCACCTGTTTCAAGCTGGTCTCATTTAAGTAAACACATGCATCAATGTAGTTCCGAAAGATCAAGTAGTATGCATCTTTAAAGCGCAAATTTGTCGGGTCTCGCAGTTTTACCACTTGAAACTGCATTTCCCCGTTCTTGGGGAGTTCATATCGCCTCTCTCTATGGACAGGAAAAAGACTGTGGAAATCCAGTTGGTTTATGTAGGCGTTTTTGCAACCGAACTGGAGTACATTCGATGCGATGTGCCTTTTGTTCGCAGGGAGGTCATGTGGAGCCTCCCTTGCTGGACGTTGGTTCCATTGGTTCTGCAGAAGTCCATCCAATATCGAAGAAGGAAGCAGTTCCAGCTCGCTATCAACGTTGTATAAAACCTTCTTCATCAATGGGATCTTGGAGGCCACTTCCCTCGACGTGGAGGTGAAGAGGAGGTTTGCTAACCTTTCACCAGATGCTTTCGACAATTTGGACATTTCAAGCCATTCGGGGTCGGTCGCGGTTGTGATATTAGCTTTTGATCAACAGACCTCGTAATGTGAATCAATTATCGTAGATTATGGCGTAAAATTATTGGAGGAATAAAAAAAACAGAAGTTATTAACGCCACTTGGATCCCCAAGGACCACATATTCGAAAAGAGCTCCGGCAATCGAGTAGTTACAGTACACATTGAAGCTCGCTACTTGGTAATCAACCAGTTATCAAAAAGACCCGAGGTTTTTAACTGTTTGTCCTGAGTGTGGATCAGTCAATTGACTACCCCAAAAAAGACCTCACCACTAGTCAGCTCGTTGCTACCAAGCACTTTAAGCTTGTGATTAACCAAGTCATCTCACTTAGAAGTGTCTAATCATCCGAAATGACCTCTGAAACTATATGGTCTCACAGCGCCACAGGATCCGGAGATACTTCCACACATGCCAGCAGCACCAACTTGCAATACATGACAGTGTTGGACCAAGTAGATCCTGGCGTCACAAAGCTCTTCAATACTGAGAGAAGATTCTCGTTGAATGATGGCAGTGATATCGATAGTACTATTTTTGGATTGAAGAGGGGTGCATTGTCTGCTATAACAGCCCCTGTTGGAAACTCTTCCAGTATCAATGGTCAAACTGCCCAAGGCGGTCGTTTGAACTTTGGCACTGCATCTATTAGTGCAGGCATCCCCAGCAGACATCCACCACAGGAGAGTTTCCTCCAAAAGTTCTCTACTGTAGCGGAAGCCACGAGGGAAATTGAACTTCTGAGCGGATTGTCCAAATTGGGTTTGGAAAACCCTTCGTCTAGAAGAACTAGTTTCAACAGCGAAGCAAAACCCAAATTTGGTGATATGAGACTTTCTCCGCATGGATCATTGAACGAGAATTTGAACCAGCCAAGACACCAGTCGATTAGTGAGAAAATTGATCATTACAACTCAACTTCGCCTATCCAGGCATCTGCCACCCTCTCTGTGAGCACTGAGCAGAAGGATGGCCCAAAGGCCGTCCCTCATAACTTTTGGAATCCCGCGACAGCAGCTTCATTTACTCCAGGTATGTATAATTATTCTGGTTTCCAGGGGGGCTTGGGTCCCATCCCACCTCCGGTGCCACCATCTGCTCCACCAGGACAAGGTTCGCACGATTTCAACCCGTACCGTGGTGGAACTGGCCAGCCGTTGATGGTTCCCACACCACCACCACCACAATTTATTGATCCCGAGTATTATTGTGCAATGAACTATGGTGTGCCAACAGATGGTATTTCCCAAACGAGTGAGGAGGCAGATCTGTCTACTGCAGAAAAAGCAAAAGACCGCACTGAAAAGAAAGCGCAACCGCCCACCGGTGGTGTTGGGTTGATGAATGGCCGCCAATACGGCCAAGCAGCGTCCTTCATGTTCCATCCATTCAACCCGTACCAAATGTACCCACCATTTCCAACACCACCCGCCGTAAACGCTACGCTGCCACCGGCGGAACAGTTTGAGAAGCCGCCTGCTGCAAAGAGCTCCCCGCCACCACCTTCTCCAGCAGCACCCAAACGTAAGACAGGGCGCCTGGCGAAAGAATCTGGAGGTAAGGGAGGAAACCACATCTACAGGTCTCCTCTTTTGGAAGAGGTTCGGTCCAACTCCAAAAACAAAGAGTATTATCTAAAGGATATTTATGGACATGCTGTGGAATTCACGAAGGACCAGTATGGCTCGCGGTTCATCCAGCAGAAGCTCGCAGATGCATCTGCTGAAGAGAAGGAGGTAATTTTCAACGAGATTAGGGGCATTGCCTATGAGTTGATGACTGATGTTTTTGGCAATTATGTTATCCAAAAGTACTTTGAGCATGGTTCCACCACACAGAAGCAAGTCTTGTTGGAAGCAACCTCGGGCCACATTCATGAGTTGAGTTTGCAGATGTATGGGTGTCGTGTGATACAAAGGGCACTTGAGGAGATTGACGTTGAATCGCAGGTAAAGATTGTAGAGGAGTTGCGTGACCACGTCTTGGTGTGCCTGAAGGACCAGAACGGTAACCATGTGATCCAAAAGTCCATTGAGCGGATTCCGTTCGACATGGTTCGCTTTATCCTCGATAGCTTAAAGGACCAGATTTACCACTTGTCCACACATCCTTACGGATGTAGGGTCATACAAAGGCTCCTTGAATTTAGTGACGAGAAAGACCAGGAGAGCATTCTTGCAGAGTTGAATAGATTCATATTCTACTTGATTCAAGACCAATATGGAAATTACGTCATGCAGCATATTTTGGAACGCGGCGATGCCAAGAATCGTGAGGAGATCTTAAAGGTGGTATTGGGGTCTGTTGTGACTTTCTCCAAGCACAAATTCGCCTCCAATGTGATTGAGAAGTGTATAAAGTACGGCACGTTGGAACAGCGCAAGCGCATCTTACATGAGGTGATGCTTGGGAACGAAGACCTCAGTGTTGAGGGTGTCAGTGACGAACTGCCGCTTGCCCTCATGATGAAGGACCAGTTTGCTAACTACGTGATCCAGAAATTGGTAGAGGGCTTTGATTCAAGCAGCGAGGAGAAGAGAACCTTGGTGGTTAAATTAAGGCAATATTTGAAGCAAATTTCGTCAAAGAACTCATATGGCAAGCACTTGGCTTCGGTTGAGAAAATGATTATTGTTGCTGAGACAGCGCTCATCGAGGCGGACAACACGTGAGAAAAATTACACACAGTCGAGGCAGCTTATTTATTCTTCGCAGTTTATATGTACTAAAAGAAGCCCCTGCGAACCACTGCAATATATATCGCACGGGGCAATAGATTGTAAATATGTTTTTCGGGTGTAGTTTAAAGTGGAGAAGTGACAATATCGGCCGGAAATAACGACCTCTTTTAGATACTTAATGATTACAAATGTAAAACGCCAAGCACGTCACGGTTACACAGATAGAGGGTGTACAGTTGTGAAAACAAGTACAGACCCACTCAAGTCTGTAAACATGTCTGTAAAGCTCTGTACCCCACGATCGAACAACAAGGGTTTGCTCCGCGTTATTAGTCTGACTGGGAAATATTCAGTTTTATACGTGAATACTTTTACGTAGACAATGGAACCAGGAGGTCCATCATTAATACAAAAATAATAACCTGCAATCACGTGGTCACACTCGAACGCCACATTTTCCCCACAAGATGGCCCAGCTACACGCTTTGGTGGCGAATCGTTCTCACCCTTATTCAGGACTCTTCATTTTGATGAGATCCAACTCATCATCTGAGGAGGCAAGCGAGCCCACGTTCATATTATTCCTAATTTGATTCAAGCTCAAAAAAGAGGTGCAGCTCATGTCGTTTGCAGGGGAAATTGTAGCAGAAGTGTTTTTCAAATGTGCCAAGTCTGCACCAATGGATCCACCTGGATGTTTCAACAGGAAACGTCTTTTCCTTATGCTCAAATCACGTTCAATCGCCTCCAGAAGTGCCAATACTGCGGCATCTGCCAACACCAATTGTAACGTGGCCAGCACGGTTGGCGCAGGAAGTCCATGTATAGCATTCTCGTTCAAAGATGGCGGTAACTCTGCGTACATCAACGCTTTTATGCGATTACTCTGAGACAACTTGGAATCTTTGTTGCATGTGAGCAAGATTATAGGTACTTCTTCCAGTATGTGAGGGAGTAAATTAATGAGCTCCGGGGTGTTTCCACTGGCAGTCATAAATACCACACAATCGCGCAGTTCATTGATGACACCCAAATCTCCGTGTAAGGCCTCCAGCGGATGCAAAGCTGTAGCATGCATCAGCAATGAATTTAGGGTCGCAACCAACTTATTTGCAATCTTGTATGACTTTCCTATTCCGCTAACCACGATTTTGCCACTGCGGTACTGGAGAGTATCGTACATGATTGCGATGGCAGTTTGGAGTTGAGTCTGAGAAAACACATCGTCCTCATATTGCCGCTGCATGTTCAAGATGGCATCGCTCTGCAGTGTAAGAGTCTTGTTGACAGACTTCAATGCCGAGCCAAGGGCGTCCTCGAATAGGCTCATTCTAAAATTGAACGTGTGACGACGCCTGTTGGTGAGATTGGTGCTTTATATATGACCTTCGTTAGACTGTACGGTGAAAAGATCCCAGTCAGAGGGGTGCCATATAGAAATACCAGACGAAAAAAAAGTAAAGGAAAAAAAAAGAAATTCAACGGCAAAAGATCCAGACCGACTCGCAAATGAGTTGAATGAACGGATTTCTTCCGCGATGTTCTGTGTATTTTGTGGCTCTAGGGCAATATACCCGTTTGACCACAATGTGTAGCAAAAGCGACTCAATAGTTGACAAATAAAAAATGTTTCACAAGCTGGCGTGGCTCACGTGCAATAAGCGAAACTTGGTTTGGTAACCACGGTTGTTAATTTGTCAGCGCGTTTGACAGTTGCATGAAGATTGCCTTGGGGCCGTTTGTAACGTCTTCGTTATCTTTAACATCTTTGTGTCCATATCCTATTGCTATTCAAAGGGCTAGAATTTTTATTTTCAATGGCGCTGTAATGCCCGTTGGGGTCTCCGACGAAGCGGCATTATG
Organism: Kodamaea nitidulidarum; assembly: GCA_030674215.1. NCBI lineage: Eukaryota > Fungi > Ascomycota > Pichiomycetes > Serinales > Debaryomycetaceae > Kodamaea > Kodamaea nitidulidarum. The sequence goes on along the minus strand of JAJLWI010000009.1, from coordinate 205,377 downwards.
CAGCATAAATTGTTCAATGTGAGAAGAAATCTATAATGACGAATTGATGAAAAGTCTACAGTAAAACTACAGTCTTAGACAGTGTATCATGTAATACAATGCTTTGCTCACAGAAAAAATACTTTGCTCTAGACTATGATTACTATTCCTGCCTAGCACGTGTACAGATTGAACTCGAGCATTGTGTAAAAGTCATCTGCCTGTGTCGTGGCTTCCTCCAAATACTCATACCGTGCTTCGTTTTGGCCATAACCCCCAGACCCCAAAACTTGGGTATTAGGAGCCCCGCTCATTTCTTCACGGAGCAGGGCATGGCTCTTCACCACCTTCTGTCGTAAATTCTCAATTTGCGTGACTCTCTGTGCCCAGTGTGATTTGTACCCCAGACCTGAGCATGCATGCCATACGTTGGCAAACTCACTTGCTGTAATGGAGAGATTGCGGATGAAAACTGCCAAATTGTCTCGGCTAACTAGTTTAAAATGGCTGGTAGCAAGAACACCTGGTACTCCGGACCGCCGATATGTCTTGACTTTGAAAAAATTAATGTCGTTATCATTGTGCGTGTCTGTAATTTTCTCGTCCAACGCCCATGTAGACAACTCGTTGTTTTCCTTGGAGGGAGCGGAGTCGATGGTTTCTTCAAAGGCGTAGCGATTGTTGCTTTTAGTGTGAGGTGATACCACAATGTTCAAGAAGTTGAATTGGGATTTTATAACGTTGAAATTGAAAGGGAGCCCCGAATCGTCGTAGAAAATGTTCACATAGTTATTTCCAATGTGTCGCTTCTTCATATCTGCCCTAGTCTTCTCATTCATATGCGCCGTCTTATCACTATACATCATTGTGGGGACATGAAACATTACCTGCGTGGTCTTGTCGCGCCAGTAAATGGAGTATTCACCGTCCATTCCATTTTCAGTGTCTAGCCCACCGACGTGGATAGCATTATTGGCGCCCTTCAACTTGACCATTTCCCCAATGTTATCCAACAATTCGTTGTAACTTTCTGATCCCACGCGATTAAGTAAAATCTCGTCCTCCTTACTTTGGCCAGGACCAACATACAAAATGCCCACTTTGTGGAAATCCACTGTTGGAATCCGGTCCAAGACACTTATGGAACGTAGCAAGACAGGATCCTCAAGAATTGGGATAGGCTTAACCAGCAGGTTCATGTGGTTAAATAATTGTAATAAATAGTAATTGGAGTTGATGATCTCTACTTGTGAGGTTTCTGCACACTTCATTGCTTGCTCTGATCTCACGGTCAACTTGGTTGTTCCAGTAGGTCTCCGCACCAATGCTTTACAGCTTCCATCTAGGGTGTTGGTTGCCAAAGACAAAATACTGTATCCTGTAATCCAGTGGTTCACAGTCGTGTTCTCCGTTGGAGTATAATCCAAAAGCTTCCCCGAATGCACCACAGTCAATGGCAAGTCACTGTACGTGTACCTGATGATAAAATCCACCGATGCATATATCTGCTCGTCCAAGGTATCTTTGGGAAGGTTTTCATCTTTGCACAGAATCAAATTTTTTATAATAAATGAAGATAGCTTCTTGCGGTCTTTCAAGTGGATCTTCAAGAACCAGCTTGAGATCACCTTGAATGACTGAGAAAAAATGTAGTTTGCTAAAACTGGTGTAATGGAATCACCGAGACTCTGGTTTGAAGGAAGTTGTTCGGCTTTGGACTCAGATCCGTGCTTTTGCAAGAGCTCTTTAGAGTTGAGATTTGCCTTTCTCCTTTTCATTTCCGCTGCATACTGGATGTACTTGAATGCTAATGCGAAAACGCTCCTGAACTCTTCAAGAGTGAAATTTGAGGTCAAGGATGGGAGGTAAACTAGTGACATCAAAAACTCTAAAATATGGGTCGAAATAAAGACACTGGACATTTTCACTTGGAGCTTGGTCAAAATAACAATCAAATACTTTTTAATGGACAAAGGCATCTCATAGCAGCACACGGTTAATATATTGATGCATGGAATCGCTGTCTTTTCCCACGAATCTAAACCATAGATCAAGGAGGTCACAATTTGATCTTCGTCCTGTTTGGTAAACTTGTGGTGGTAACCGATAAAGGCCGATAACGACCGTACGATGGCAACCTGTAGGTCCGCTTTTGTGAATTGACCTTGCGGAAGAGAGTTTGTGGCCGGTACCTGGAGCGTTAACAGCTGACAGATGACGTCTTTTAACTTTAAGATTTGTTCGTCACAATTATTCAACAAATGCAAATTACTCAACTGGGAGCACAAGTGTGCCCACAAGAAGGAATACAACTCCCAGTCAATAAATTCTGTGAGGACTATAATTAAGTAGTCGAGCCAGATGGATATGTCAATGTACCAAACGTGTTTATCACCATCTGGATCATCTTCAGGATCAGTGCTAAAGTAGGATCTAAGACGTTCCTTTTTTCCCACGCGAAGAACTTTCGATGGCTTGTTCAATTGCCCCTCCGGAATGTATGGCAAAGTCTCCGGGTACACCCATCTGTAGGATTTTTCTTTTACGAACGACTCATCGTTCACATACCTCTTGAATAGAGTAGATAATGCAATCATTTCATCGGGGTCAGTGAAATAAACAGACATTTGGCTAGTCACCCTTAATCTCACCATGCATTTACTCAAAATTAAAAGCACATCCGCCAGCTTGGATCTAAACGCATTAGAGTATAGTGATAAAATAAACCTGTAGCACCTTTCTGCCTTTATTCCGTCCTTTTGCAAGAATGTGAGAATTAATACAATAGCTGACTCGGCTATCTTTTTGGAAAATTCCGCCGACATCACATTTTCCGAGGTGGATTGTCGAGTTGTTTGGGATATGGAGCTGATTGATACCAACGCCTTGTAGACCTCATAAGAGTTTTCTGTCTCACGTAAGTCTTCGTCTTGGGCTCTGATGATCAAATCGCAGAGATCAGAGAAGCACTGCGGACTTCCAGATAATGCAACAAAAGTGAATAAGTGTTCGCTGATATAGGCCACCAACAGCGGGTCTTTTTCGCCGATAGAACGACTCAATATCTCGAAGAAAAGGTCGAAAGCCACGCATTCTTTCTTGAACACGGCAGCGGAAACCACATACGCGGCCTTGATAACCATGAGACATTGGATCTTTGTGGTCGGTGACATACTCGAATTGTAATAGAAGTTGTTGAGCAATAAGATGCAGTTATCCCTCCACAAAGGGTTCATCATCGTACACATTTTCTCTTCGTTGTAGTAATCCAAGACGAAGTTGATGTTGGCTTCACTCAAATACTGACTATAGTATTGGAAAAAGCTCACAAGTTTCTCTTTGGGAGTATTGATTTCGCGGTTCTCATAGAGCGTCTGCAAGGAGGTGCAAATTGACTGAAGGTATGATTGATCTTGGGCCGAGTTTATCCTTAGCGAGCACAAAACATTGTAGATGGAGGTGTTTGCCGAGGTGGTCCAGGTATGGAAAGGAAGGATTTCGCTAAAAGCAGGAGCCCTGGACACGCCAAAGTTTTCTTCGTATGAGCTCTTCAAAAAGAGCGTATCGAAGGACCTCAAGAAGGCAGTATTCACAGTTGGAATACCAAAGTCAACAGACTTCTTGCATGCTTTCATCAATTGCAGATAAGAACATTCGATTTCAAAGTCGTTGTTTGCACTTGATCTTACCACAATGTGCACCATGACTAGAATTGCACCCACACATGCATTCAAAGGAATGGTCTCAGTATTCATGGTTGCGTTTTTGAAGTTTTGGAGCTCTGCATTCACCATTAATTCACATAAAACGCCGATTACAATGTGCATATCAGCCAACATCGCCCAAAAACATCTCATTACAAGTTCTTTGAGTTGAGTCTGGTGGTGGAGAGCATAAACTGAGCACAAATGACGAACGACTGGGTGATAATTGTTCTGGGGTATTCTTCCACTAGCCAAAATAATTTCAATGACTTGTATCAGCTCAATTAGCGTCTCTGTATCGTTGATTTTAACCCCGATTTGCAACATTTCCGAGAAAGTGCTCCGCACGAAGAAGTCGTCCATGACAACAACGTTATGCCTGAAGCAGTCTTTGATCAATTCCACCGTTTGGGTGGTCAGCTCAGATGCAATGGCTTTATCCCCGATTGTTTTCAAGTGAATATCGAAGAATGAGTAGAGGGTTTCTGTGTCGTTGGAGATGCAAAACTCATAGATGTCTTTTCCATCGTTGGTGAGTTTCTTCAAAGCGAGGAGGAATTGGCCATAGTCTGGGTCATCTGGCTGACAATAGTGTACAATATCTTTGAAAAACATCAAACGAGTGCCTATCGAGTCGTCGTTATGTTCAATACACTGGATCATAATCTTGAGAGCCACTTGTCTGTGTTTGGGGGAATTTGAGGCTCTATCGCACATTGTACGAATCAAGTACCATACTTCAGGAATGGAAGATATTGGGAACTTCTTCAATGAATTGCTCAACTCAACTGCTGCTTGTGCTCGCACTGTGACGCTCGTCAGTTGGAGTTGCATAAAAAGCCTTTGAACGTCTTCTCCACCTCCAACGACAGTTGGATTAATAAGTACCGGAACATTTTTGCTGCTGTTCGATGCTTTGAGCGTGCGTGTGATGGACTTGAAGACGCCCCCAAAACCTGATGTTTTGAAGGTGGGATGGTGGGTAGACATGTAAGTCTAATAAGACGGAAAATTAGGCACAAAGAAAATAGTTAGATTTAAAAGCTTCTCTGGGGCAAAAGAAAAGTTTCGGATAAGTGAAAAGAATATTGAGACAAGGGTGGAGTGGTAGGCTAGAAAGAACATTCGAGAGTATATAGAGAAATGTTCTTTCTAGCCTATTCAAGAGTATATAGATTAGTTTGAGATATATACACTTCCTTCAGAGACCTTTAGACCTTAAAAGGATTTTCCCAATTTCGCTTAAATCACTCACTCGCTTCACTCAGTCAGTCTTAATACCCTACAAAGTCTTCTCTCAGGCCTTTAACCCTATCAATCAATCAAATCTCAATTTTTCCGTATACTTTTAAATCTATTAAGTATTAGCACCAATACAGGTACACCCTAAACCAGCGCGGCTTCTTGGCCAATTCTCTGCGCTCGTGGGCCAATTCCTCCTTTAATGCCTCCAAGTCCGTCTCACGTCTCCCAGTGTCAATGTCTATGTCTTTAGCAGCAACAAAGAGAATCCAGTTATTCCTCCAGATCTTGTGTCCAATGTAGAATAAAACCAAGATGACAAAACCAAGGTATCCCTTGAAAAAGCCCGAAGCACTTGGTGCCTCGCCAACAGGGTAGAGGGCGATCCAGAACTGTGCAATGATCACAAGCGTATTCAAAACAGCACCGTAATAAGAACCAACGACACCTGTTTGCGATGTGAAGGCGAGCTCGTCTGTGTTGCGGCCCTGAACATGCAAAGCGCGTCTGAATCTAATGTGTGCCACACAGATGGACAACCAGGTGAAGATGGATGACAAGGCAGAAATGGACAACAACCACGCAAAAATCTCAGACTGTTTTCCACTGGCAGCAATGAAACTGATGAGCCCAAACACGTTGGTGATGACAATAGCCACAAGCGGTCTACCTGCTCTGTCAACATAACCACATATCTTTGGGGCCAATCCCTGTGCAGACAAGGACGTAAGTGTGCGGGATGTAGCGTAAACCAGGGAAGAACCCACCGACACAACGGAGACCAAAATCACTGCATTCATAACTGACGGCAATCCGCGAATTCCACCCTCCTTGATAGCAATCACAAAGGGTGACGCGTTGACATCATTGGATCCACCAAACAAGTCAGGGTCGTTGCTTGGTACCAAGAAAGTGATGAGCGTGAGCGACACCATGTAAAAGAGCAAGATTCTCCAAAACACCTGCTTCGTGGCCTTGGGAAGCGATCTGCGGGGCTGGTCAGCCTCGGCGGCAGTTAAACCAACCAACTCCGTACCACCAAAACTGAAAGCCGCAGTCACAAACACCGAAACAACACCTTTGAAGCCGTTGGCAAAAGCACCAGGATTGTGCCAGAATTCTGCACCCCGGTAGTGCCCCGTGGGGCCACCCCCCGCGGCCAAGACAATGGAAACAATGATGAACACAATCACAGCTAGCACCTTTATGGTGGAAAAGACAAATTCTGCTTCACCATAGGCCCTCACACCGAAAAAGTTGATGGAGATGACCACGACATAAAAAATGAGAACCCAGACATCCGGGTTGATAGACTTGTTCCAGTAGCCCATGGTGATGGAACCTGCTACGAGCTCCAAGGGCAACAAGACAAGAAACTGGAAAAAGTAATTCCATGCAACAGCAAACCCAACACTGGGGTCGATGAAGCGGCTCGCAAACACATTGAAAGAGCCACTGATGGGGAATGTCACAGCCAATTCAGCCATGGCCTGGATAGTACATAAGATTGCACTACCAGTGAGTGCCCATGCTATAAGGATACCACCAGGGCCACCAGTTCCCAATGCAGAACCTGTACCCACAAGCAATCCCAGTCCAATGGAACTGGCGATAGCAATCATTTGCAAATGGCGGTTCTTCAACTTGCGCTTAAGCGGTGACTTTTCTGACAGAACGTTGATACGTTGAATATCCAGAAGGTCCTCATCCACAGAATCGCGAGAAAGAAGATGCTCGGATTCTGGCGAGGGCTTGAAGGAGTCCTTAAACGATTGCCATTTTCCTACCTGCTCTTCCTCGTATGGTAATGAGCTTGTAGCCGTGGCCGGACTCTGGGCTCCCATAGAGCTGCTGTGCTCATAGGACTCATCATACCCCGAAGAGTCTTTACCCTTCTCTAACATATCGTTGGTGTGAGAAAAATAGCTGGACCACGATGATGTTGTGCAGATGACGGAATTGAGTGTTTCTTTTTTCTCTGCTCGGACTTTACCTTCGTGGTGCCGAGGAAGAGTGAGTGCAGGACAGAGATGAGTAATACAGACAGAGGAAGCGCTTAGCGTCGGAGGCGTGCTGGTGTATGGGTGAGGGCAAGACCAACATCTTGTATTACGCCGAACCACGTGACATTGACATGTGGTTTTTGTATTCTTCTCTACAATGGCTGGAAGCATTGACTGTTGAGGATATACATGGTGAAGGTTTGTTATAAACACGAACACATGTCTTAAGCTAGGATATGCGAAATTTTTAGACCTAATAAGATCAGATTATTTTGAGGGACATTGATATCATTGGTTGACGAGTTCGTATATGTTCTATTTTGATTGCTGACGGGTTTTATCTATTTGTGCAGTCGCACAAGTCATTCTCAAGAGTATGTAAAAGTATTGCCGAAGAGTTGGTGTATGGTATATGTTAAATACTGGCTATCATTACCTTGATACCGTTCATTGATGTCTACAACAATTCCTTGATACTGTTCGTTAATACCTACAATCCACCATACCGTTGATACCTACATCATTTTTGAATCAATCCATTACCTTTCTCTAGTTTATTCACCAGTTCAGACTGGTATATCCATTCGTTTGATCACCAGTTCACACTAGTATATCCATTCGTTTGATCACCAGTTCACACTAGTATATCCATTTGTTTGTTCACCAGTTCATACCGGTACATCCATTCTCTTGCTTCTCTAACTCATTTCCATCTGTTCTCTGATATATCCAGTCTCTTGTTTCTAGTCCATTTCTGAAATATCTATTCTCTTGTTGTCTCTTACTCCATTTTCACTCACTCACTTCTCTCGCTTCGCTCGTGAAGTTTTCTCAGCCATACACCAAATCCACAAGATAGCAAAAACCTCCGCCCCAAGAAAGCCTCTGCAACAACTTGCGCAAAAGCACAGGTTTCATGTTCATGAGAAACGATCCACAGTTGTAACCCTCACTCTCCACACCAACTCCCCACTTGATATACGATCTCACAGTGCACCCGTTCCAGAAGTTCCACCACTTGGCCCGCTCGCACGGAATTGTCCGCAACAAGTTTTTCGTGAGCGGCCCAGTGGGTCCATTGATATACTTGTAGCCCCCAATGATAGAGTGCATCTGGCGCGGGTCGCTGTCCGGAAGTTGTTTGTCTCCCCAGTGCCCGCGGAAAGCAAGCCAGTTGCCATACTCCAACTCGCGCCCCACGTGTTTGGCCACAGAGTTGCGCCTGAGCGGAGTGGCATACTTGCCGTCGTACGTGTACCCCAAATAGTTCTTCGTAGGGTTCCACAAAGGACCGCGGTCAGTGAAGTCCGACAAAATTTCGTAGGGCAAGTCATGTGGATGCTGCCCAACAGACGCATAGTTAGCGTGTGTGCCTCTAGCACTAAATATAATAGGGTGTCTGGAGTCGAGGGCATACTTCTCCAAGTTCTTGTAGAAGTATCCACCGCCTCCTCCGTGTGCAGACATCCACACAATCTTGGGCTCACCCTTGTAGAAGCGTACAAGAGAATGCTCCCAGTCCCCCACGTGGTTTCCGTAAGGCCCCTGGCCCATGACAAAAGGCCCGAGGTTGAAGGAGTAAAAGTAAAACCAAAATGCATCCACCCATCCATTGCCCTTATCTACAATGATGAGTGTTGCGGGTGCATCTTTGATCTCGCCATTAATAAGGTTTGGTTTGTTGTCGATACCCGTGATCCAGTCAGGGTCGCAGTCAAAGTCAGAGTTTGCTGTGAGATACAACCCGTGTGAATTCTCCAACTTACTCAACTTGTGAATGTCCATATTTGTCTCGGTTCCTGGTACGATGGTACCGTTGCCGTGCCGGACGTGGAAGTTTGTGACAAACTCTTTAACATCGTAGGGTAGATATTTCTCTTCTGAGTACAAGTGCACCAAGGGCGCGTAGTCGATGACATATTGTGGCAACTCGCCGTCATCGATTGTTCTTTCTTTGCCACTGGGCCGGGGTACGATTTGCGGTAAGTCCTTGAAGTTGTGTGAGAACGTGTGCAAGGACCGGTCTGTGTTTTGAAGTGTTTCAGTGATGTAGCTGTCAGCACCAACATCATAGCGGAAGGGCTCGCTTAATGCGAGCGCCACCGATGCCATGAATACGAGTGCGCGAAACATATAGATGTAAATTATTATCGGAAGAAAACGGACTTTACAAGCGAGCAAACTTCACGAGCGAGCTTTACGAGCGAAGCGAGTGCGTGAGTTGAAAGCATTGAATAAGAGATAACTAACTGAGTGAACTGAAGTTAGTGAACTTGTACTTATGATATTGTACATGATACTGTACTTGTGAAACTCTACGTGCTATCTATTTATGATACTGCATTACTATGTGTTGATTTTGTATTACTGTATTATGATACTATAATACTGAACTTGTGATATTTTACTTGATACTATACTTGAGATACTGTACCACTAACCCTATCATCCTGTAATGTTGTACTCATGATACTATACTATCTATACTCATTATACTCAAAATTGTACTTATAAGGTAATACTGTTATTCTCATGCAAACACTTGTACCCAAGTCATTGCTTTGGATTTAAATTTTACTTGTCCTACGGACATGTGGGTTGATAGCCAAAAAACTATTGTGCTGCAAGGAATCTGGTACTGCATGTTAATAATCAGATTGCCACAAAGCACAGGATTTACCCAGGGAGGTTAGTGAGGCGGCTATCAGGTGATACTTGTTATGCACGCTCAAGTCGACACTGATGAAGTCAGTGAATGATGTTACTGTTTACTCCAGTTTTTATAGTGTTTAATCACACGTCAGTTTATCTTGTCAATGCTTCACTTGTTCATTAATCTTACTCAGTGTGTACTATTCATACTCAGTGTGTACTATTCTTACTCAGTGCGTACTGTTCTTACTCAGTGTGCATTATTCTTACTCACTCACTTCACTCACTTCACTCACTTCACTCACTTCACTCACTTCACTCACTTCACTCACTTCACTCACTTCACTCGCTTCGCTCATTCAGTTCGTTCTTTATCTTACTCAATGTTTACTCACTCACTTCACTCGCTTCGCTCGTGAAATTCGCTTCATCCGTCTACAATCCCTACCGGCTTTTTCATTAACTAAAAGACAAAAACCTGGTCGCCCAACTTGGACACAGGCTTGGCCTTTGGAAAGCCCAACTCCACAGCAGCCTTCTTCATGGCAGAAATCATCGGTGGAGGACCACACAACAACAAGTTGGTCTTCTCCTTGGAGCTTGGCAAGTGAGCATCGATAATCTCTGGAGTCACAAAGCCAACCGAACCAGTCCAGCCCTCAGGAGCCTCGTTCAACACGTAGTGGACCTTGAACTGGTCCCCGTGTTCCTGCTCAAACTTGGTCAATTCGTCCTTCAACAAAATGTCGTCAGCAGTTACATTGGCGTAGATGAGACTGATCTTGGTCTTGTCACCCGGGTTCTTCAAGATGGCAGTGATGATTTGGTACATTGGGGCAATTCCAGTACCACCTGCAATCATACCGAACGAGTCAACCATGTTGGGTGTGTAGGTAAAGAAACCCTTTGGACCGCGGAACTCCACATGCTCACCAATCTTCTTGGACTCGACGTGTCTGGAGATGTTACCGTTGGGGTAAGTCTTGATCAAGAGGTCAAAGTATCCCAATTCATCGTCGGTAGAAATGGGTGTGTACGAGCGGACAATCTCCTTGCCATTGATGATGGCGCCAATAGACACATGCTGGCCAACAGGAAGACCCAATCTGGCGGTCGAGTGGGGCAAACCGAATCTGTACACACACGAGTTGTGCGAGACGCGCTTTTTCTCAATCAAAGGGAACTTTTGGAAAGTGTCCGGCTTCAAGACTGGCGCCGACTTCTTACTTTGCTGGAAGTAGTAGAATGCCACGAATGACGCAATGATCGTGGTGATCGTGGCGAAGATGACAAGGGGGTTAGGTTCCGAATCGGCCATTTTGGTTGGGGAAAAATTGAAAAAAGCGAAATGCTGCTTTATAAAGTGCGAAAAATGTACGGGTTGTTTTGTGATTACAAAAATGTTTGCACAAGGATGAGGTGAGGTTGTGGTGCTAGGATGATAAGGCTCTCAGGCGTGGTTTTGCGCCCGATTTGGAAAGGTGTTCCGTTTCATGGATCGCTATGATTCTCAGCATCATGTGATTTTCACGTCTATTCGTCTGTCCGGAAAACCCAACCCAAACGGGGAGCCACGTGAATAAAAGTAGTATGGAGTAAATCAGAGTGAACCCGTGCCATTTGTACTGAGAGGAACAAATCAGCTCACTGGCTTAGCTAATCAGCTGATTAGCTAATACGCTTACTGTCAAACGATTCTTACTAATCGCTGATTAGCTAATAGTCTTATTGTCAAACGAGTCCTACTAATCGCAGATTAGCTAATAGTCTTATTGTCAAACGAGTCCTAATTTGGTTATACTAATATAAACTCTACTCATATCTCTACAGTTCTCCATCTCCCCTACTATAACTATATAACCCGTACATACTACCTATTCCTGCTCACCATCTCTAACATTGTACGAGCTCACAATGTCCCACCTGGAGCCCTTGGCATTAATACTCACATACTTGACAAACTTCAACACTGTAGGGTCCCTCATCATTAAAGTAAGCGAGTTCCATTTGCACTGACTGGTAAACAAAACCGAATCCTCACTTCCGCTGCTCAGTTTGTAAACAGCCGGGTCATCGTCTTCTTCGAACTCACCGTCGTCGTTCCCCTTGAGAGCCATGCACAATTCGTAGCCTCCGTACTCACCAGACTCCCAATTGGCAGGGTTAGTGGCGGTAGGTGTTAAGTTCAACGTGGACTCGAGCAAAACATCCAACTCATCCTGGTTCCGGGCAATTTTCTTGTCCGTGGTAGTGGCCAAGATGAAATCGTGTCCAGGTCTGAACCTGCGCACGAGAGTGGAGTCCGAGGAGACTACCAACCCCGTGATGAGTTTGAGCCACTTCTTGTAAGCAACAGACTTGAGCATGTTGGTCAACTCGATCACCGCATACTCCACGGTGTCTGGGGCGGTCGACTGCTGTAAGAGTTTGAAGTTTGGCTGTTCCTGTGGACCCACGCTGGCTTGCTGAATGTCTTTCACATCGAACAGAGAGCACCCGTCAATGTACATGAAGCGTTGTTTATGTGGAGGGATAGCGCACTTCCATGGGAACTGTACTTCTTTCGATGTTGACGGCGCCTTAGTGCTCAACTCGTGGTCCCTAATGGTCTTTCTCAAGGCGTCCGCGTATTCTTTCTGGAGCACGCTGTGCAACTCGATGACCAGCTCCTCGAGAAATGTCTCGTTCAACTTCTTGATGTTGGTGGGTTTCAAGTACTCGGGATTCAAGTACTTGCTGAGGTACGCGAGCTCTGCTTCGTTCAATTCGGAGAACTCTTGGTAAAAAGCAAGCTCGTGTTGTGGGATATCATACCTCCAGGGTTTTGGGAAGTCATATTCCTGTAACTCCTTGCTCTGCAACTGCTGGAGCGTAGACCGCGCTTCAGTAGCCTCTTGTTCTCCTTCTATATAACCATCCTCACCTGGTTGCGGAATGTGGAACCACCCCTGAATACTCAACCGGTGCTTCTCCTCGCGTACTTCCTCAACATCATGGAATGACAACCCGGGCTGCACAGTGAAGAAGGCCATCTCGTTGAACTGTGGCACTAGCTTGGAATGGTAGTCGGTCCCTGGGACGTTGGGAATGATGGCAGGAAACAACCTGAGTGCACCTCCGTAGCTGGCTTTCCACACCTTGTCTGGATCTGGCATGTACAAAATGAAACTCACTCGCCTAGAGCCGATGACATCATCGTGAGTCAAGAGATGACACCCCTTATGATAGGTGTTGATGGACATGTCTGTTTTACTAGCACTCAATTTGCCACATCCAGTAACTGCCGAGACAAGGTCACGGAATTCTTGTGAGTAAATGGCAGCTCTCAACTTGTAAAGAGACGGAAGTCGTGACAAATCGTCCCAGTCCAACCCTGAAAGGTTTGCTAAATCACCACTTTGGTACACCTTGTAGATATCTGTTTCCTTCTTGGTGAAGGCAATCTCAGATAGAACCTCGTTTCTAACCAGTCTCAACAAGGTATCATCGAAGAGCTCGGACATCTTACCCCATCTGTAGGGCTGTGAGTTTGACACTGAATCGCGCAACTGCGTTTCAAAATCCTCTGTCCATACTTTTGGATTGAAGAGGCTCTTGATTGGCGTTGCTTTGAGCTGGTTGTCGAGTCTTTTCTGAGGGTCCTCTGTGTCTTCAGCGCTTCTCTTCATGTTGGTAAAGATAATTTTAATCAGGTGATTGATATGAAGTACAAAACAAGTGGTACGACAAAGTACAGAAAAGGTGCATAAAAACAAAGAGAGAGAAGAGAGAACACTCAGTCTACAGATGATGTCACGCTACGGGACTCTTCTCTTGTGAAAAATTACACAAAATCAATAAGGAAGATTTGCAAAATTTTAGAAAAACCTTGAAGAACGTAGTGAATAAGTGGAGTGGATGGAGTGGGTGAGGTAAATTTTAATTTTACCCATAATCATTGTTATCTTGTTTCACCCGATATCACTTCTCCATATACGCATTTTACTTGAAAGGACATTCTATTCTAACGTATTCTTAACAATTCACCCTAACTAGTATGTTTTAGTTAGTATTAGCTCATCTACTCATTCATATCTTTTCACTTTGATCTTACTCTCATTTATTTCTAAAATCATTTCATTTTACTCATTTCTTGCTCTTTAAGATCACGAACGAACAGAGCGTGAGTGAGTGAACTTACATTTTGTACATGTCTCATTTCTTCCTGCTGCCCTCTATATCATTCTTTTCTCTTTCTTCTTACTCTCTAATCTTCTCATACCTCTTCACCTATTCATTTGGTACCCTTCCTACCCCCATTCCCTGTCTCCGCTTAATCCTTTATACCTAATATATACCCTACTTTTAACTAGACTACCCCCCAATCTATCAAGAAAACTACCCAGCCCTTACATCAACAGAGCGTCGTAATTTACCTCGTTATAGTCCCAGTAGAACGTAAGATGCTTGTTCTGGTTCTTTTTGAGCTTGCATGCTTTGGCAAAATTGAGATGGCCAATCCGCTTGTGGATGTACGACTCATACGCCGTGAACTCACAAGAAAACCCTGGCCCGCTGGAACATCCTGGAACTGGCGTAACAGCATCATTGGTGATATGCCTGACATAAGACTTATCGCCACACTGGTACTTCTCCGTGTACAAGCGCGCACCCATGGGTACGATATGTGCGCGAACATATGGGTTCGGAAAAGGCACCTCGTCATTTGGCAAGTGCTCCTTGGGATTTATCACACCCAAAGCGGCATGGTAGAGCTCGATGTCAAAGTCGTGCGTGAAGGAAAGCCACATCTTGTTGTCGGGGTTCTCCCTGAGTAACAGCAACGACGCATTCAACATTGCGGAACCAACCAAAGGACCCCGTTTGTTCCCAGCACCGTGTGCATAGTAGTTATACAAATCAACCAGGTACGAGTAGCGTACATATTCATCGGGTGTGAATAACTGGCATACCGGCAGTGACCCACGCACATTGATTTCGTATGCACACCACTGGAACAACGTCTTGATGTCGCTGGTAGTCAAGTTCAAGCCCGAGTTGTCAGCCTCAAGCCGAGCAGAAATGTCATCCAAAAACGACGTGTTGTATTTGGAAACAAAGGAGCTCTTTTCGTGCTCGTGGTAGGTGTGACACGAAGTGCGCGGAGTTAACGTATTTGCACCCAGATTGGCTCCTTCATCGATAATAACATACTTGGGAGTTTTCTTGGAGTAGTCCTCGCCCAAAAAGCCCTTGGCAAACCACTCAGAAGTGTGGTATACCCGGCCAGAGTTCGAAGTGAAGACGGGAAGCTCTTTGTCACTATCGTAAAGGGACCCGTACTTCAGCCTGAATGCTTTACCAAGATTGGTTGCGTCATCTGCGCCCAGAAAGTTTCCGTTGGAGTTTGAATCTGTTGTTTCCTGCTCGTAGTTTTTGGTATCATTGACGAAATAATTGTATGTATTGAAGAATGACAAATCGCCCTGGAGGGTGCCGTGATTCTTGATCTTTTTGTACAAGTTGTCAAATGTTTGGCCATCCCCCCTAGTGGGGTATCTTTCCCCGTGCCGCAGCAAGAGCTGGACTTGTTCTAAAGTGCATCCTGACGGTATTTCAGTTGAGATGCCGTAACCTGGTCTCTGTATGTAGGGCCCGGAACCACCCAAAAAGTTGATGATGTTGTACTGCTCTTCAGCCGTCTGCTGCGATGAGGTGTCTTGAAAGACTGCCTGTCCCGACAAAATGAGCCCAGTGAGTTTAGAAACCGAAACCATTAAAGATTTCCACAGAGATGGAATTTGAAATCTATTTATGGGCTCGGCGGCTTCGTGATTTTCACACGATATGCAACTTTATGTCTTGAAGGAGGCTTACCATGTGAGAGTTACGCAAAAGAAATGCAATACACGTTTATCTTGATTCAGCATGACGGGGACGTGAAATCACCGACGATGCTGATGAACAGGGTTGGTTTAGGAGACAGTTTGCAGTCGGATTTTGATGTCATCGTTATCGCCTGATCTATGCAGGCGCAGGGTTGGTCTAAAAATAACATGGGACAAAAAAGGTGATGAACTTCATGAGCAAACGAACAGAGCGAGCGTAGCGAGTGATGTGAGTGAGTGAGTGAGTGAGTGAGTGGGTAGTGAGTGATTGAACTTAGTGAGTGATTGAACTTAGTGAGTGAGTAGTTAGTGATTGAACTTAGTGAGTGAGTGAGTGTCTGAACTTAGTGAGTGAGTGATTGAATGATTTTGGCATGTACTGAGCACAATACATAAATCGCAGAATCCGAGTGCAGCGGGCTTAGTAGTTATGGGTGCTATGCGGTATGGCACGTATCTGCCTCAAACGGCTTCATGTTTAATCACTCGCGTAACACCAACACGCACAAATGCAAAGCCTTTTGGAAAATTCCGCTAAAAATTACTACTTGTGCTGATCGGAATGTATTTGATGCGAACGAACTGAATTAGCTAAGCGAATGAAGTGAGTGAGTGAACTTTCATTATGTAGGAATAACATAGGTAAGTGTTTCGTTATGTAGGAATAACATAGGTGAGTGTTTCATTATGTAGGAATAATTTGGGTTAGTGAATGTTTAGATATAACATGGGTGAGTTTTTCATTATATAGAGATGGTGGGCGTTTTCTTATATGAGATAACATGGGCGAGTAAGCTTTCATGAGAGTTGAGGAGCAGTCCTTGAGACCTTATTTTAGTAAAACAAAAAGGAATTCATGCTCTCTTGCCCTGCCTCTTCTCAAAGTTTGATCAAAATATCGTTTCATCTACACTCTCATGCACCACCCTATCCCTGCCTATTTAACTTGCTACTCACAAAGTTTGGGCTATTAGATCCCGGGTGCCTCCTATCCGTTTTCTGGGTGCAAAAGCTTTTCCCCACTGGGTTTCTTTTTCTGGGTGCAAAACCTGCAGGGGAGTCGCTTTATTAAACCTGTGTCGAGCAACCATTCCAACATTTTTCCTACACCATGTCTAAACTAGCTTTCGTCTCTGGTGCAAATGGGTACATCGCTCTGCACATTGTCCAGCAATTGTTGAATACGGGTTACGGGGTAGTCGGAAGTGTGAGATCAATCGCAAAGGGTGAGACTTTGGCAAAAAACTTGGATACAGACCAGTTCCAGTACATCGTTGTCACTGATATTGCAGCAGCAAGTGCTTTTGATGAAGTGTTTATCAGATTCAACTTTGATGTGGTGTTGCATACTGCCACTTTGTTTGATATGTCCGTGCCCCAAGATAAACTCGAAGAGCTCACAATCAACCCCGCGGTTGAAGGTACCATTAGTATTTTGAGGTCTGTCACCAAGTATGGAAAATCCGTCAAGAAGGTGGTCATCACCGCATCTCTCGCTTCGATGATGGACTTTGCGAACCCCGGTGTGGTTGATGAGACTTCTGTCAACACTATTACCCGTGAGCAGGGTTTAAATGATGCCCAATCCGCTTATATTTTTGCAAAGACACTTGCGGAGAAGGCAGTGTGGGAATATGTTAAGAAGGAAAGCCCCCTGTTTTCTGTCACCACCATCCATCCGCTGTTGGTTTTGGGTCCGCAAGCATTTTCGGCTTTTATAAAATCCCCAATGAACTACTCTGTAGAGCTCTTGAACCAGCTCCTAAAATTGAAGGAAGGTGACGAGATTCCAGAGGTGGCTTTCTCATTAATTGACGTGAGAGACGTTGCTCGTGCTCACGTCGTCTCCGTTGAGAAGCCGGGTTTCGAGAAGCAAAGGGTGATTCTCTCTGGCACTGGCTTCAACTCGCAGTACCTTTTGAATGTGGTCAACAAGCGCTTCCCTGAGGCCGGCTTCATTAAAGGCGAACCTTCGACAGCGTCCACCGAGGGAATTGTCATCAATGACAAAAAGAGTCGCGCTTTGTTAGGCTTTGAATATTACGACCCTGAAGACACTATTGGTGATTCTGTTCAACAACTTTTTGAGGTCGATTCCGGATCGTAGAAGCCCTGATGAATGTGTGTTATATATAGGAATAAATGTATGAGTGATATTAACGAGAACTCCGTAAACTCGTGGCTCATTGATGCAAAAGTGAATAAAAAGTAAATCAACTGGTGTTTTGGAGTACTGAACAAGCACCATATATCAACCTATTATTAAGTGTTGACATATGGCTCTCTTACAATATCTTGATATACACGATATCCATAACCCCAACGGACTGCTTATTGGATACTCATAAAAGTATTTTATAAGCTGCTTTAGTCAGTGTTGTGCTGGCTGCAAAAACGGTTGCAGAATTTTACACAAAACCAGCCCAAACTGACCACAATATCCGCTCAGCTTGCACAATATAAAAAGGTTGACCATGTTGTGATTGCTCTAGGGTACAGTGTTGATCAAGTACAAACTATACTTTCCTATAAAGAATCAAATATATCTGACTAAACCAACAGTGCCTCCGAACCGCATTCACTCCTCCTCAATATTTAGCATCCGCTAAACCAATCTTGCGTTCTTCCAAATCATACACTAAGTATGCACTCCTCAAAAAGTTGTCTCCAAGTATCCCAGACAGATTGTCCGAGTTTCTCGAGATACCCAAATAACAGGTGTTTCCGTCCCGATACCACATAAACGAAGAGTACGGCACATGGATTGTGGCGTTGTTGTCAAAGTTAAAAGATATGGAACCTGAAGGAATGCTGCATCCGACAGAGTACCTACTGCTTCCTGCATCATAGGACAGATTTTCATATTTTGCAGCAATTGCATCCGCAACATCTTGTGGAAGAATACATAATGTGGTTCCTGTGTCTAACAAGCCCGAAAAAGGGATACCTACTAGGGAGCCATCGCCCAACATCAACGATTGTACCTGCACTCGGAACTCTTGTTTCGAGATAATATCGAGGTATTTCAATTCACCCTTGTATTTGCTGCTGTCGATCCCCCCAAAGATGATCGACCCAGAAGAGGCATCCCGACTGTTCAAAAATATTGAATAGTAGTTTTTCGTAATGATCCCTTGCTCCACCAACATCTCAGAGAAATTTGGGTAGTGTGGCTCTGTTGACTCGTTGTCTTCTAGGCCAATACCCAACATCCCCGTGTTCAGACTGGAGCTGTAGGCAACACCAAACTGGACATCATTCACTGTAGTCCCTGCAATATTAACGCTATCCTTGTAAAACTCACCTTTGGAACCACTGTTGTCTGCATAAAGAATCTGGAAAGCAGAGTCGAGATAATCAGAAGTAGTTGATGACAGGGGATCATAAAGACCTTGATCTTTGCAAAAATTTGCATCCTGCTGACTAGTTCCCACATCACAGGTGACGTTTGAGGAAATGAACCACAAGTCAGAGCTTCCACTATCAATATTCACAAATATCTCTTGATTATTAGAGCCAACTGAAATATTTGTACGGTAGTAGTATGACCGATTCTCCAACAGGGAACTCACAGCCTTTCTTGCTAAATCAATCGAGACAGACAAATATACGCCAACAATTTCAAAATCGAGTTTGAGACCTTCAGACTGTTTTGATGTGATACCGGTGTTGGGCCCCAAAAAGCCGATGGAGAGTGCTGTGCACGTACTGACGAGTGATGTGAGTGAAAACTTCATACGGCTTCCTAACTACTAGTATCCAAGCTGATTTATATACCACTCTCAGCTTTCATTAACCAGGCGCTGGCTCACTCGCCATTTGTCCAAACAATGCTATTGTTGCAAAATGCATCCCAATCCGGCCAAGCAGCAGTTGCACGTGATCGCTCGTACCTGCCAATTATGAAAGTCCGGGCAAATATTATCTCACCTCACGTGTTGCCGGAAGCGGCGACGCCTGATTCAGAACAAAATGAGTCAACCTGAAATATTTCACAAATCAAAAAGTTTAGTCAACAAGAACGCGTTTTACCCATGCCATCTTCACCACTTCGCCCACTGTCTTACAACTCCGTGCTAGACCTCACGTCCGCAGGTAACCGCGGGTGGATAGTACAAAAATTTGGAGGAACCTCCGTTGGGAAGTTCGCCGGTGCTATCGTCGATGATATTGTGAAGGTATACTCCGAAAACCACAGAGTTGCCGTTGTGTGCTCAGCTCGCTCTTCACACACCAAGAGTGAAGGAACCACGTCGAGACTTTTGAAAGCCGCTGATCTTGCCAGTGTGAATGCTGACTACGCGCTGCTTTTACAAGTTATCGAAGACGACCATGTGGACAACGCCAAAACGGAAATCAAGAATGCAGAATTGCAAACAGAGTTGGTCAACAAAACCAAGCACGAAATCCTGAGGGCGCGTGAATTGTTGAAGGCTTGTCAGGTCATTGGAGAAATTTCTCCAAGAACCCTTGATTCCATCATGTCCATCGGTGAAAAATTGTCGTGTTTGTTTATGCTGACCTTGATGAACGACCGTGGATTAAAGGCCGAGTACATTGACTTGTCTCTTATTATTCCATTAGACTACGACTTCACAAACGGTTTCGATGAGGCATTTTACAAATTCTTGTCTACGGAATTAGGAAAGAAGGTATCGGCATTGGACAGTGACACCGTTGGTGTGTTAACTGGATACTTTGGCACAGTCCCTGGTGGGTTGCTCAATGGTGTCGGAAGGGGTTACACAGACTTGTGCGCAGCACTTGTAGCTGTCGGAACGCAGGCTGAGGAACTTCAAGTGTGGAAGGAAGTGGATGGAATTTTCACTGCCGACCCACGTAAAGTTCCTAATGCTCGACTTTTGGAGTCTGTTACGCCAGAAGAAGCCGCAGAGTTGACTTATTACGGATCTGAAGTCATTCACCCTTTCACAATGGAGCAAGTCATCAAGGCTAAGATTCCTATCAGAATTAAGAATGTGGTCAACCCCGGTGGAAGAGGCACTATTATCTACCCAGACAATGTCGGTAGAAGAGGTGAAGAGACCCCACCACACCCCCCAGCAGCATATGAGACATTGTCTCCCAGGTTTGTGGCGTTGCACAAGCAACGTTCCGCTACAGCGATCACTGCCAAACAAGATATTGTAGTTGTTAATGTGCACTCCAATAAGAAGACATTATCGCATGGTTTCCTTGCGCACATATTCAACACCTTGGACAACTTCAAGTTGGTTGTGGACTTGATTTCCACCTCGGAAGTGCATGTATCGATGGCTTTGTCCATCCAGCAGGATCAGGAGGTTGCTCTCAAGAATGCACTTAAAGAACTTAGGAAGATGGGTACAGTGGATGCAACCAGAAACATGGCCATTGTCTCGCTTGTTGGCAAGCAGATGGTAAATTTCATTGGTATTGCTGGTAATATGTTCAAGGTGCTTGCGGACGAGAAGATCAACATTGAGATGATTTCTCAGGGAGCAAACGAGATCAACATTTCTGCTGTTATAAATGAAAAGGACACTTTGCGTGCTTTGCAAAGCATTCACGGACGGTTATTGGAGAGCACTGTCCCAGAAGGTAGTGCTGTGGACTTGAGATTAGAGTCGTTGAGAACGACGTAGTGCATTGTAAATAGATATTAGTGAGCAGATCTAGCGAACTTAACGAGTGAGGCGAGTGAACAAACATGTAGTAAGAGTGAACGAACTGAAGGAGCGAAGCGAGTGAAGTAAGTAAGTAAACACCGAGTTAGATGAATGTAAGAGCTAAGTTATCGGAAGTGGAACCTTCAGGCTTTCAAAAATGTGGAACAAACACATAACTATCATGTTCCAGTCAGGTTCTTGCAAATATAAAAGACCTGAGTATTGCACGTTCCAAATTATTATTTATTCGCTATATAACTCCTAGATCTCAAAATCACCCAGTTCTCTACTCGCATTACCCGTTGTGTTGTTCTCCTCGATCAAACCCTCAAAATCACCAACCATATTGCCCAACAACTCCGTTGCCAACTTGTGGTAGGCCAACTGTGCCTTTATCAACTCCAAGAACTCCTCCAAGGGCTTGGCGTTCTCCAACACGTTCTGCATAATGCTGATGGCATCCTCTACAAGATTAGCAAAGTCATCCTCGGCATTCTCCATAACCACGCGCAACTGTGGCTCCTTTGCTGGGTTTGTGCAGTTTGTTAAAGCCAATCTGGCCAAGTCATAGTCGATTCTCTTCTCCTCAACTCTCTTCTGTACATTGTTGCTCTGCGAGATCAATTGCCTCAAGGTTGTCTGCAATGGCTTGTTAAACTTTGCTCTGATCAATTGATCCTGACCCAAACGTGCGTTTGCGATCTTATTCAAGTTTTTCGAGTACAAATCTAAGCCTTTCACCAAGGTGTCCAGTGACTCTGCTTGCGAGGTCAAGTTGGCAGCATCGGTAGCACGCGACAATGCGTGGTACAAAGTCTTGGGAGGCTTGAACTCACCGGTGTTAGCGTTTGTCAACGCTGCCTGTGCTTCGGCGGGGGTAGTAGCTTTAGATAAGTTGGCTACACGGTTGGAGATATTCTTTCCAAATTCAGCGAAGGATTCCTGCAAGTTTGAAGGGTAATCATAGCTTTCGTTCTCATAGGTGGAAGTGATCTTCAACACGTTCTTGTAAAGCTTCTCGATCTTGTTGCATTTTTCCGCCAACTCAGTGTATTCGGCTGGCAACTGGCTGATATCCTCTGCACTAATCTTTCCGATCTTTTCCTGTACAAGACGGGAAGTTCTTTGCGCCAATGGGAGAAGCTCTTTGTTGAAGTCGTCGGTGAACTTGTCACCCAAAGACTTCAAGTCCTTAGTGAAGCTAGCGAAGTTGAACGACATGGTTGTTTGGAGTTGACTCTGCTTTTTTTTGAAGGGGTAACAAGGGTGACTACGAGACATTGCGACATTATTTACCAGCGATCGGCTGTGTAACGAGAAATTGATGGTGGCCTGGGGTTGTAGTTATGTTAATAGGAGTGTCAACATTAGAGGATTATTATGCTGAGCACTACTGGTATACTGAATATTGAGCCTACTTAAATTAATGGGTGTTAAGTTAAGAACTATCCAAATAATGAGGCACTATAATTAATGGAGCACTAAAATTAATGAGGCACTAAAATTGATGAGCACCTTAATTAATGAAGCACTGCAAGAATTATCAACTAAAAATTAATTTCGAGTATTAATGGCTTTGAAGGGCATTTCAGATACTGAGCATACTTAATAAGTACAATTACTAATGTTAACAATTTTTAGCATTACTAGTTGTTATTTCATAGATATATCGTATATGGGTAGTGAATTCGATTGCAATATCCACCAGTGCTAACGAAAAAGCAGCTCAAACGGGGACTCTAAACGTCGTACAGCAGTACTTGGGATCTAATTAAAAACATTTTGTAGATAGTCCATGTTTGACGGAAGTTTTATTGCACTCAGCAGTGGCTAAATTGATTCTTCGAATTATTTCATACTGTTCAGTGCTCTCCATTAAAGTCTGTTTTGTCAAGCAGACCCGTGGCTGAATACATCTTGTGATGAATAGTGCCTATGATCAGAAGTACCAGATTAATAGCTGCAAAAAAACATCCAAAGCAGCCACTTAAATGTTGCAGCCACTCAAATATTGCAGCCACTCAAAATTCCAAGCCCTTCTCGAAAAACTCGTCAACGGCTAGGGTCAACCTGGTTGCAGCCTCCCTCAACTCGTCGTCGTTGTTTGACGGCCCAAAGGTGATCCGCAAAAAGCTGGAGTTTCCTTCACTGAACTCCTTGTCAACAGCCATGTTGATTCCAAGTACTACCCCGACTCCAAAGTGGAGAAACTTCCAGTTAAGTAACTTGATTTTCTCGGTGATTGAAGTACCCTGTGGAAAATTGAGAACCACTGTGGCAAACATACCAGCATTCGAGTCCAATACCTTAATGAAACCTTTCTTGTGTGCTTCTGATTCGCGAATTGTATGGAGAAGAACATTTTTACGGTGGCAGTAGGCTGCCTTTAAGCGTATAATCCAGTCAAGCCAGCCTTCGACCCCACCGAAGTGCTGCAGAACCACATCAAGGAAAAGCGTTTGAGAGGTTCCAGAGGATCCTCTGGTAACCGCCGTATAGTTCCGAATAGCCCCAACAACATCTTTGTGGGCCAAAATAAAGCCCAACCTCAAACCTGGTGCAAAAAGCTTGGAGAAGGTCTCCACACGAATGACCCTTCCGGAGGTGTCAATTGAGGAGTACGACGGTACGAGATTCCTAACATAATCATCTCGGCTTTTCGGTGCTGGGATTGGCGAATCTGGAGAGTCGTATGGCGATAAAGCCAAGTACCCATAGGGATCATCTTCAATGATGCCGAAATCATACTTTTCAGCCAATGCATAGACCTTTTTTCTCAACTCCAACGACTGCGTGAAGCCTGTGGGGTTCTGTCCTGTAGGAATGGTGTACAAAACCTTTGGCTTACGCAACCCAGGCTTTAACTTTTCCCAATTTCCCAAGAGATTTTCTAAATATTCCACATTTAGTCCTTCACTACCTTCATGAACATCTAGCTTGACTGGCACGGGGATACCTTTGACATTTCCAACGTAGGACAAAAAAGGCGTGAAGGTAAACTCCTCAATCAAAACTACGTCGTCTTCATCAACAAAAGCATCGACAGCTTTGTTTAACCCATCACCTGCACCACTGGTGATGATTGTAGACCAGTCTTCAAAGCCAGGCTTGTGGACCCTCTCCAGGAATTTTCGAGTAAAGTCCAAAATCTGGGGGATACCATCGAGAGGAGAGTATTGTAGCCCCTCAGAGATGGCAATGTTCTCTTTACTGGCTGAGAGACGCGGAATGGAGATTTGGTTGGGAGCAGACTTTCCAGTGAGGTGATCGAAGGGATTATCAACTATGTTGACATCAATTGACTCCACAGGGAAGAAACCATTGTTAGGGAGACCCCAATGGAGGGGCAATAACTTTGGATGTGGTTTAAAACCCTCTGGTGGTTGCCCGTCTACTTCAGCAAAATGTGTGAATTTTCTGCCCTTGGCTCTTTTGGAAATCAAATGTGACATGGTCTTGAAAACCTTAGGAGTTATCGTGTGAATTTATATATTTCGTTATCTTTTCGCAATCGGACCACAGTGCACAAAATTGTGGACTGGGAAAGAATTATGCGATTGGATAAAGATTTTTGAAGAGGGTTTAGAAGATGGATTAGGGAGTGTTTGTTTATCGATGATCAGCCGTTACCATGAGGAAAAACGTCCAAGAAACGTTACCAAGAAAAGTTACCGTGGCGACTCCTAAATGTGTGGTCCAATTCGCAATTAAAGTTTGAACTGCAGAATGGCACAAATCTAATTTAGTGTAATGTCGCATAATCTGTAATCAAAGTTACGTAATGACATCGAACACTGCGGCGAAGCCTGGTTCGAGAAAGAAGCCGAAACGGTGTGTTCGATGAGCTTGGAGCTGTGAATTTGCGAACAAACTTCACGAGCAAAGCGAGTGAAGTGAATGAGTGAGTGAACTTACATAAGAGTGATAAGTGATAAGTGAATGGGTGATAAGTGAATGTGTGACAAGTGAGTGAGTGAACAAATATTAGATACAACTCAGTGATAAAATCGCAAGAGATGGGTTGGCTGAACAAGCGAAGCGAGTGAGTGAGTGTAGACAAAATATATGAATTTAAGTGAACGAGTGAACGATAGAATGAGTGAGTGTGTAAATATGCATTACATATGGAGATAAATCAATATGTGAATGTGTAGAGGAAAGAATAAGCGAGCTTAATGAGAGTGCTTGCTGAATGAGAGTGCTTGCTGAATGAAAGTGCTTGCTGAATGAGAGTGCTTGCTGAATGAGGGAGTACCTGCTGAATGGTTGGTGTACCAGAAACTGCATATAAGACTACTCTGACTAAATTGCACAAAGTCCACGAAGTAGTCTTCAACATTTACCAAACGGACTCTAATGAAGCAGTATTGAGCTTGTAACCCGGAACCTGACGGGCACGAGTTCGCCCAATACCGAGGTGCATCACAACCCCAAGATTTGATGAAGTTGGAAGTAGCCTTCAATAAACAAGTTAGCAATGACCCATTGTAGCGTGAAGCTAAGAGTATCTGTAATTTTCCGCTTGTCATCCACTTGTCCAACTTGTCTTTTCCATTTTGTACCCAGTTCGTCCTTTTCTCATCAATTGTTTCAGTACTAAAGTTAAACACCAATACTTTTAGCTCGTTCAAGTTTATTACTCTAGTATTCGAAAAACCATAGTCAATACATTGATTCAAATTGTTAGTAAAAAGAGAACTTTTCCAACTTTCCTGTGATTCTTCTAGTTACTTTACAATTATATCTCTCCACACATTTCTTCTCTACACTTCTCTACCCCTCTACTATTATCCCTCTTTACACCTTCATATCTACACTTCTTACCCTTCCCATGCTTTCATTATCATTTACCTCTCGGTCATCATAGCTGTCTATATCATCTCCTCGTCCAAATCCTCATCATCCAAGTAACTCACACTCTGACACGCCTTGTACTCATCGATAACACCCGCCACGGCCTCCCTACACTCGCCAAACATGTCCATCACGCGGTCCCTCTCAGCACTGTCGTTCAGCGCAGTATACAGATTGATGTAGGCTCGTCTGTTGGCCAAGAGATCGTACTGCTTCAAAATCTTGCCAAACACCTGGACAATAGACGTGTTGTTGGACAACTGGATACCGTTTATCTCTTTTTTGTCGCGCTGTGTGAAGGGCAGTTTCTTGCCATTCACAATTTGAATCAGCGATGGAGACCAGCCCACAAAGTCAAGCCTCTGTTGAGCTTTGATCAAGCCCTTGCGCACCTCCTCTTGGTTCAAATTGCTGCCCATCAAATAGTTGAGCACCGATATGTACTTGACAGGCTCGGACACCCTGTTCATCTTGTACCTGTCACTGAGAAGCTCCAAGATCATTTCGTATTCGTTCGTGTAGCTCGACTTCAGGATCTGCAGCGTGAAGGGAGCAATCAGGGCGGTGAGAAACTTCAAATCCGACGTGGGAATCAATGTGGAGAAGATGGACTCGTGTGATGTGTACATGTAGTTGGGGTATCGCAAGGGATTAGAGATGCTTGCCGATACAAACGAGATCAATTTGTTGGCGCCCTCGAAGGCCGCGCTTCCATCGTCCCTACCGCCTGTGTTGAAAAGCAAGTTTTCGATGCTGTTCAAGGCGTCGTTATGGAACACCACCGTACTGTCACTGTAGTCAATCAAGCGTTTCAACGTAAGGACGGTGTTGTAGGGCTGCACCACCACATCACTCGTCTTCTCGTTTGAAGGGAATACCAGGAATGTATTCACCAATTTCTTGGATCCAAAACGATCAGAGAGGAGCTCCAACAACAAAGAGCCCACGCCGGCGCCTGTTCCACCCGCAACACTATGGAAAAGCTGGAAATTCGACACATTTTCGCACTTATCGACCTCACGGTCAATCAAATTGAGGATTTCCTCCTGTTTCTGTACACCATATGATTGACCCTGCTGCCAGTTGTTGGCTGCGCCAGAACCCTGCTCACTCAAGTGGATATTACGTGGATTGAACATGGGCAACGCGCTCGTTGCCTTGGCTATTACCGACGGTTCAAGATCAATTAAAATTGCCCTTGGGGTGTAGTTATGCAGTTCGCTCAAGTTGAAGAAGAGCTCAGGACGGTCCTGGCGGTTCGGGGGCGCACTTTCTGGTTCGCTCGGGGCGTTGAATCTGAGTTCTGTGTCGGGGTAAGGCAACAGCGATCCGTCGGGTAAGATGCCGTGCTCGCTTGCTAGCTGGTTCCAGTACTGGAGGCCGACTTGGTTACCGCATTGGCCCACCTGGAGGGTTATGGTTTCGCTGAATGTTAGAAGGACGTTTGGAAATGGGGGGAGTACTTACCCTGGCATGTTGTTTATGGTTAAAAGTTTGTCACGTGAGAAGAAGAGCGGCGAACAAAGCGAACAAAGCGAGTTTAGTGAGTGAGATTAAGAAAGAAATATAGTTAAGAAGATTCACTGAGTGAGTGGACGATTTGTACGAGCAAAGCGAGTTGATCAAGAGAGGGCTAAGTATGAAATCTATTAAGAGAGGAAATTTAGTAGTAGTTAAGTTAGTGTGTGGATGAGTGGATGAGTGGATGAGTGAGTGAGTGAATGAGTGGATGAGTGGATGAGTGGATGAGTGGATGAGTGGATGAGTGGATGAGTGAGTGTGTGAATGAGTGGATGAGTGGATGAGTGAGTAAGTAGGTGGATAGTAGTCAAAGAGTGCACAAACTTACATCTTAGAGAATTTCTCTTAATTCATGTCAGTTATCTCGTTCAAGTTTTTCGCAAACTTAGTCGTTTCTTATTCGAAGCATTCATTCACTCATCAGCTCTCTCATTAATGTTTATTCGCTCAACGTATCATGTATTTACTCAATCTATAAAAACGTTTCCTTACTCACTCACTAACTCTTCACTCCCGATGTTCGCGTAATGGTCAGTGTCAGTGCTAAGTATTAATTGGATAATTTAGTGAAACACTAAACCAGTATCAGTATGTGGCATCGGTATATTATTATCACAAGAGTTATTTTCTTTCCTCACTATTGTCTAACAAAATTCACTCACTCAGTTCTCTAATAATATTCACTCACTCACTGCTATTATTTCAATTTAATCACACTCACTTTAGTCAGTTTGATATATAGTCCGTTTGATATGATCTCTTCATTGGTGTAAATTCACTCACTTTCTCACTCTGTTATTCGTTCGTTCAAAATCCTTCTTTTATGTGAGTTCACGCACTCATTCACTTCACTCGCTTCTGCTTTTCAGTTCATTCGCTTGTTCAATTACCCTTTCAGTTCTCTTTGTGCAATAAATAGACCCCAAAAACAGGTTTCCGATGTACAAAATGCAGAAGTAGGATGCAGGGAAAAAGCAAGATATCCTGTTGACACCGGCTGGTTAAATTAACCGACTGTGCATTGCCCTATTTAGGAAGACCAGTGTTCGTTATTGGATGACCACCCCTCTGAGCCGATAAGACCCTGAACAGAGCATAGATGGCTCTGATGCCACCACAATGTATGCCGAAGAGTACACCAAGCTGAGATTCCTACTGCTTTCAATGAGGTGTAGCCTTATCAGTTTTTCCGGGATATTCGGAGAAGACTTATTTATAAGCCGCCCTTTGCCGCTGAAAAAAGAAGCACTTACGGCTGGCACAGTTTCGAGGGCAGACCAGAGAAGCTTATTTGAGGAATTTTACCTAAGACTACAAAGGTAGAAAGCTTCCACATTGGTGCATACAGTGAACAATCATTGGAGTGATCCCATCGAGCCATTATCGAGTACTCATCTTCTCCATTGAGGATAGAGACTATCACGAAAGGGTATTGTTTAGTCATCAGCGAGGGTTACTAGCCTGATATACTCATTATCAAATATTACTTATCTCATTGAGTTCATACTATCGAGTCAGCCATCCAGCTCACTGCTCAATCGAGTAATACTCGTCCATACGCCATTGAAACAAGATTCATCGATAACTAGCTAGAATCATTGAACTACCTGAAATCATTGAGAACTACCTAGAATCATTGAGTATTTGCTTATATCATTGGGTATTTGCTAATTCTTGCAGTATTGTTAAGCCCCCCAACTAAAACCATCAAGTACTAGCTATAACCAAGCTTTCCTCAAACCATTGGTCAACATTTACTTCAAAACAATCCAATTCCCAATGATTTCAATCTACTCCATTTACTACACTTTGGGGGCAATCATTGTTCTCTACTTCGGCACGCTCTTCGTGCTTAACTTGATACCTCGAGTGCAGGTCAAGTCGATCGGATGGCTTTCCCTTTGCACCGTGACGGTGACACTACGCCTGGCAACAATCCAAATCCTGAAAATCAAACTCCTGCTCAACTTCTCGCGCGGAAAGGATGGCGTGTTGAAGTTCTTCAAATTGGACATCATAGGCACGCAGGTGTTGCTCAAAAAAACAGTCAAGCCCGAACGAAAGGCCACGGATTGCAACACACCACAGCTGTTCAGCAAGGCCACCACGTTCCGTGTCCCCGCGTGGTTGTACGGCACAATGCTTCGCTACAGCTTGATCAACCAAATCAAAGTGCGATTAATCAACGTGCAGTTACGGCATCAGGAGTGGCAGCAGCACTTGTCCATACATTTGGAATACGCACACCTTGATGTGAAGTGCAGCTTCGACGGGTCCACCAAGTTGATTGCGTCCATGGACCACGCGGTACTTGAAGACGCGGAGACCGGAGAGTTGGTGCCGTTGCTCCGCAACGCGCTGTTCATCGTGGGCCTCGTGGCGGTGCCGTCTGTGCATCCCGACCAACGCAAATCAGTCTTTTTGATGTTTGACCGGTACGACCTCGCGCTTTCGGTGGGGAAGCTCAACATCCCGTTGAACCATGTGCAGAGGCGATCTGAGGGCGCTGAAGACAAGGTTAATTTGGAGAAGGAGGCATTGGACGCCAGCTCAGCACCTGTTCGCGGCAAGCATGCGGCGCAGGTGTTGCGCAACCTCGAGCCGTTGGTTTTGGGGTTCATCGGCTCTTTTGTCAAAATCGACGTCAATGTCGATGAGATCACCGTGTCGCATAAGGAGCACGAGCTCCGCATCGCCAACATTACGTCGAAGCTCCTGCACGAGGATAAGACGGAGTCGAAAAACCCGCTCGGATTCCAGGTCTTCTTGACATCATTATTGGTCAATGACCAAGAGTACAAGGTGTTTGAGCTCCCGCTGGCATCTTTCAAGAGCACGACCGATCCGCGGTCTTTCTTGAATGCGGCTATTGACCTCCTCAATGGCAACGAGGAGCCTGCCAACCATGTCAACTGGGACATACGTACTATTGTGACGCACCCCACGGTGCACTTGTACTACGATCAGATTGCAGCCATGCAGAGCTCTGCGAAGAAAACATCGCCGAGACCCGAGACCAAATCGCGCCATCCCGATGACATGATGCGCGTGCCCATGGCGATTGTCAACAAATTGCGAGTGTTTGCATGGCGTGTCGCTATGGTGGAGGTGTTCTTGAAGGTCCACTTGCCCAAAGTGGGCACCCCGGCCAAGTACTTTCTGCGTGGGTCACAGGATAATTGGGTGGTGTCGTGCTCTGCGCAGACGGTGTTACATCGCTTCTTTACGCGCAACTTCCACCAGGATGCTCGTGATAAGCTCCGGCTCGGATCGCTTATCAAGCTCAAGACGATGAAATTCGACACGCTTGGCAACACGCTCCATGTGCCGAACCTTTCGATATACATGGCCTACAATGTTATTACAAAGACGGTGGGGTTTAAGGTGAGCTCCAAGCTCATCAAGGCCGCGTCCATCAACGATGCAATCTTTCTTTTGGTGCGCAAGTTCCGGACCATGCGCAATGTCAAGTACAACGAGCGGTTTGATGAGTTGGAGAAAAGAAGGGGGTCTGTGAGCAAGGAAACAGAGAGTAAACAAACTGAAACTACTCAAAATGCAAGCGTTGAACCTTTGGACCTCTTTTCAGTAGTACCTGACTTCATCACGCAGATTAAGGTTCAGATCGATGCCATCGAAACAGACCTTCTCTGCAAAGACCATCTCCCTAGCCAGCGGGTGATCGACCCAAACACCAAGGAAGAGATCGATCTTTGCAACTACAAGCGTGGTGTGTTTGTGCGTATCAGCGACGTGCAAATGGGGTACCTGAGGCCAAAAGCCAGCGTGGGGCTCGAGGTGCGCAGCATCAGCATGTTCACGGTGTCGGAGTGTCACAGCGAGTACATTGATGACTTTGATGAGATCACCACGCTCCGGTCGCAGAGGCCCGTCTCGGACGACTCAGACATGTCGAGCGTCTTCCTGGACGCATCGGTGGATGCCCAGATGAAGGAGGAGATGGAGTCCACGGGTAGTGCGGGGCTCTGCAAGCTCAAGCGCGTGCTTCAAGTGCACGACGTGAGCTTGCGCAATTCTAAGGATGCACCGCAGAAGTTGGTTTT
The DNA here is from genome assembly GCA_030674215.1 of Kodamaea nitidulidarum. Lineage (NCBI taxonomy): Eukaryota > Fungi > Ascomycota > Pichiomycetes > Serinales > Debaryomycetaceae > Kodamaea > Kodamaea nitidulidarum. The sequence continues at coordinate 173,843 of JAJLWI010000009.1, read as the reverse complement.
GCAGGTGCCGGAGGTGGACGGGCGCATTGACATGTTCTTTATGTGGTGCGTGATGTATGCGGTGACGCTTCTCCACTCGTTTCTGCCGGAGATACGTAAGAAATGCTCTCGCGAGGAGATGGCACGCTTAAGCGGCGGCCCGAGACACAAGCTCTCAGTGGACGTGCATGTGGAGTCTGCTAGCGTGGTTGTGCGGTTACCGAACACTGTGGATGTGATGCTTGAGATTGACGACTTGAACATGAAGGACGCTGTGGCCAACCAGTCGTTGACTGCGCGTTACGTGCGGTTGTATGTGGTGCACCCGGCCACTAAGCTCTGGGCGCGGTTTCTTGTGATAGATCGGCCGGTAGTGGACGTTAAGCTCGCCAAGCCCATCAAGGACAGCTCGTTTACAATCAACGCGGACATTGTGCGGCTCAACGTTCCACACCAGTTCCTCTTCTACACAGTGATTGACAACTTCATCACCTTTTTCAAGGCTATCCGGCAGATCAAGCACAACTTTGCGAACGTGCACGACCGTACGTTCCTGTTTGAGAAGTTGTGGCCAAAGGAGCGGCCCGAGGTGGTGTTACCTGAGGTGCGTGTGCGTGCGCGCAACTTTGGCATGTGTTTGGAGAACGATCCTTTCCAGGACCAGTTGGCGGTGATCTTCGAGCTTGGGCAGGTTGAGCAGCGCGACCGCATGCGTAAGGCGCGCATGTTTGAGGAGGAGGCCCGGCGTATTTTGGCGTCTGCGGACCCGGACATTGAGGATCAGATCGAGCTTACCGAGGGTGGCTATGCCAGCCGCCGTGAGTACAAGCACAAGAGGACCTGGTGTAAGGGGCACCATACTCACCATACTTTTCACAATATTTTGGAAAGAACCCATACAAAAGACAAGGGAAAGGATACTCTTAAGGGTCACAATCATCTGAGCTCTGCTTTGGAGAGTGAAAGTACTTTAATGGAGAGCCCGTTGGAGAAGGACCATCACCACTCCATGCTAAAACCAATGAACAAGAGTCACACCGATGGAACTCTCAATGCTCACGGGGGGTCTGAAAGATCCGAAGGAACCAACTCTCACGGTGATGAAGCTCACGGGTCTGAAACTAAGTCCAATGGAACCAACTCTCACGGGTCTGAAACTACCTCTCATGGATCTGATACTAAATCTACCGGTAGATCGTCCCCCAACTCGTCAAACCCCACATCGCCCACCCTGGACCACAAACCCTACCTCCACAGCCCCTTGAGGAGGGTCGTCGAGGCCGAGCGCGAGCATCTGCCGTTGGCAGATTTCAAAAAAGTTTTGCACGTCGCAGAGGACCATATCCGGAAGGACACCCACGAGTTGTCGTCGCCCACTAAGCTCTTTGACAAGATCGCCAAACCTCAAAGTTACGAGGAACCTGCGCACAATATTCATACCCCCACCCACCGCCTCACACACGACCAGGCACTCGACCAGGTGGAGGCCGCACGGCAACGCCTTCTCGAAGGCTTCTCCACATCTTGGATACGCAAGCATCGCATTTTTTCGTCAGAACGGAGTGCGCGGTGGAAGCGCCGTGCCGAACGGTTGTGGGGCAAGGATGAGATCAAGCCGTTGGTGCGGCGCAAGTACCGCATCTTGGCATACTCGTACACAGCGTCGCTCATGGCTGCAAACTTGGCAAATGTGGACTTGGTGCTCCGGCCGGCAGACGTGGGTGATGTGGACGACTTCCTATCGCGGCATGGACGCAACCAGCCCAAGTTGGTGTACTCCATCTTAGTGCCGGTCTCATTTGAGTTGCAGGCACACCGGGTATATGCACTTCTCAAGGACTACCCGCTCCCCTTTATTTCATTCCCACCTCACACCAACGGCAATCCGTCGTTTGTAATCAAGGGTAACATGGTGGTGAACGAAAAGTTGGTCAAGCGCAGAGAGGAAATGCGTTATATCTTTGTGCCTTTCCTGCCTGTCATCACACCCAAGTCCACGGTTCCCGACAACTTCTACCTGGTGCATGTTCCGCGTACATTGGCACCGGTCAAGTTCACGGCGGAGATCCGTGCGGTGATTGACACGGACCGCGCGTGTACGGTGACCTGGAATAAGGCGTACCGTCCAGCACTTGCGGAGATGGCAGCAGCGTTTGAAAACTTTTCCAAGCCCAAGGTGGACGACTCACCATTGGGGTGGTGGGATAAGCTCTCGCTCATTCTCCACGGCAACATGACCGTGGATATTCCGCACGAGGTGTGTTTGCACATCAAGTCGTCGTTGAACCCCTACGACACCGTGGGCCGTGCGGCGGGCTTCTCGTTCCTGTGGCAAAACAACGTGCACATTGGCATCAATGAGACCAACAATAGCAACGAGTTGATTGTGGTGCGTAGTGACGATTTTGTACTCGCAGTGCCCAACTACTCCATGGGTGAGCGCAGCGCGTGGGGGCTCTTCTACGACGATAATGAGGGCCCCGAGTTTTTGCCCGCGTTCGAGGACCGCAAGTTCCACAAGCGTGTGGTCAAGCTCCTGTCTGCAGATAAGGTGGTGTGGATGCTCGGCATGCAGTTTGAGCGCAACAAGTACCCGAACAGGCCCTTGGCCGATACTGAGGAGCGCACACTGCAGTTCCAGAACCACTGGGACGTGGTCGTCACCAACCCAGCGTTCGAGTGGCACCCCGACAGTTATAAGGACTTCCGCAGTGATTACATCCACATGCAGCTCCTGGTGATCTCTAAGGCTGATGAGGGACGCGAGGCCTTCAATGCTGGCTACCTCACGCCTTTGACCTTCACCTACTTCTTCTACTGGTGGGATACGCTCAAGAAGACCCCGAGCCCACCGATCCGCCTGGGTCCGTTGTTCAACACCGCGCGCGTCAAGAAGACGTCGCTCAAGACAGGCGCGCACATTTTCACCGTCAAGTATATGCTTGTGTTCGAGCCGTTGACCATTCTGCACATGTACTTGCACAACACCGACGAAAAGGTCAACGGCCACGAGCGCACCGCATTCACCGGTCTCAAGGGCAAGTTCCTGTCATGTGCCATCTTCCTCCGCCAGCGCAAGGAGTATGTCACCTACATCAACGAGCGTTTGGGCATTCAGAACAAGGTGTACCACTTGAAGATGAACGCTGCCGATGTAAATGCCGATGCCTTGGACTTGCGCGTGGTCAATGCTGTGTTCCCGGATCGTTGCCCCATCGGTTCGTTGATGGTGAGCTATGAGAAGGGAATGCAGGATGCGGTCGACGATGCCGACAAGGCGCTGACCAACCTGGTGCCGTTTGACAAGTTTGCCAATACCAAGCGTGTGTACGACGGCGACTTGTCGTGGGTGGACTTTGAGGATTTTGCCGAATTGGAGTACCACGAGGTGCTCCTGCTGAACCCCATCATCAGCATTTTGCCGTTGTGCTACCTGCCCAACTTCACGTATGTGCGTGAGTTCAATATCCACGAGGACGGGCCGTATCCGTTTGGTTACGAGCGCTTTGGCCACTACGAGATGGGCAACCTCGACCCTGAGGAGAAGCAGATTGGCTTTTTGAAGCGCCGTATTCGTTTGATTGGCCACGAGATTGCCGATATGAAGTCCCGCTTGGCGGGCTTGTCGGGTCAAGCGCGTGCGGACCTCGAACAGAGTATCAAGCTTGAGGAGAAGAAGTTAGAGGTGGTGGAGCTGATTTGGGAGAACTTGTGCGGCAGCACTGACATCTCGCTGAGTGAGGCAAGCAGTATGTGTGCGTCGATTCGAGAGGAGAAGCATTATTCGCGGAGTTTGAGCCGGTACTCGCGGAGTAGACGAGGAAGAGAATCCGGGGAGGAGTCTGAGGAGGGATCCGAGGAGGAATTCGAGGAGGTATTCGAGGAGGAGGAGGAACCTGCTCACTCCACCCACACTGAAACTGGACAATCTGAAACCGGGCACTCTGAAAATGTTCACCTCAAGTCCACCCGCCCTGGCCCCTCCAAACCAACTGACTTCCACAACCGTTTCATCGTCCACAATATCCAGTTCAAGTGGGACAACGACCTCCGTGACCACTTCCTCACATATATCCAGCGCGTGAGTGACAGAAAGACCCATGTTCACTTCATGACGCGGCACGCGGTGCAGCTTGTGGAGTCTGTATTGAATGCCAGCGACCCCGAGGTGGCCGAACCGCTTAAAGATCAGCTCCTCAACGACTGCAAAAATTGCGAGGAGGTCATTAGCTCGTTCGACACGCTGATATGTAAGATTGACGAAGACCAGGAGGCTGTGCCCAAATACTTGATCAAGTTGGTACACCCGCAGATCCAGATGCGCTCTAAAAAGGACCCCGACGCCTGTATGTTGGTTACGTCGCGCGATTTGGAGATGCGTATCCTCCTGGTCACGGTGCCCGGTTTGAGCGCCATTCAAAGTGAGTCCGCGCAGATGTCGGGCTTGATTGAGTCGCGCTACGGTGTTTTGTTCCGCGACAGCCACGTCTTTATCTTCCACCGCGAGGATGCCAAGTATGTGCACCCGGACCTTCAGTATGGTTCAATTGGAGAGCACTGGCCGCCATGGGTCGAGTGCGAAGTATGGTACGACTCGAGCTGGGCTGCTGACCAGTTGATTGCTGAGCGCAACACTTTGGCACTTATTTACCGCAAGCCCAACTTGTTGTTCTCTGAGCAAAAGAAAGTGCACCAGGGCAACGAGATCAAGACCCACCTCTCCAAGATCGTGATCAATACTGACTCACGTCAATACTCGTCCTTGTACTACATGGTAACCGACTTGCTCATCCACTCCAAGACCCAGCGTGACGAGGCCTTGGAGAGGCTCTACAAAGTGGTGTCACTCCTGGACCAGTCTGACTTTGCCGGTCTTAACACACGGGTGGCCGCACTTCAGGAGTTTGTGCGTGACGGCAAGAAGCTCTCTTTGCGCTTGCGCCAGCGTGGCAGGGATCTCTCCGATGACGACAACCAGTTCTTGGTTAACCTTGAGTTTGAGCGCCAAAAGAAGGAGTTAGAGTTGGACATCATCATGCGCGGCGTGCTGTTGCGCAGCTCGAAGAACAATTTTGAAAAACACCAGGCTCGCTTCTGGAGCATCATGGCTGACCAGTTGATCTGGCACATTCTCAACGAAGATAGGGAACCCATGGTCGACCTTGCCATGGCCTCCGCGCGCTTCACCCGTGTCGATGCCATGGATGGTCTGAATTACAACGAGGCTGAAATCACCATGGTGCAGGGCTTCAATCTCCAGCCCAATGCCCGCTACCCCGAACTCTTGCGTCCACTCCAAGATACAAATGACCCCATTGTCAAGATGCTGTGGCGTATGTTGGAGCCTGTGGGTGGAATCCCCGTTATGCGCGAGGCCCGTTTGACTGTTCAGCCATTGCAAGTGGCACTCGACTACCACACCGCCAAGAAGATGTCTCACTTCCTCTTCCCTAACGCCGGCCATGTCGAAGATGAAGACAGTGAGCAGGAGCTCAGTGAGTCCAGCGAGAGGGACTCTATGAATAGTGCCGTGGACGACTCCAAGGTGCACAAGTCCAAGAACCCGTTCCGCAAGATGTTGAGAAAGAAGGATGATGACCTGCACAGTCTCCGCAGCATGTCGCCACAGTCCAAGTCGAGCGAGCATTCACACAACTCCCTGTTAAATCATGACTCCATGTTCAAGCACAAGTCCAAGGCAAAGACCAAGGTCGAAGAGCGTTTCCTCACCGATGATCTCGCCGTGGTCATGAACCGCTCGAAGCAGTTCATGTCGATAGTGGACTTGAAAGTGGACCAGTTCAAGCTTTTTGTTAGCTTCCACGCGCCGGGCGGTCTTCATGTGTTGAATGTGCACGACCTCCACATCCACATTCCGACTCTCGAGTACACCAATAAGTTGTGTTCTGCGGAGGAGATGTTTGTGCGCATCAAGAAGGACCTTATCAAGATTATTTTACAGCATACGGGCAAGATTTTAGGCAACAAACTCTGGCATAAGAGCCACCACAAGGATGTTTCTGAGCCATTGAAACAGGTCTCGGACTACTCGCATTTTATGTCGTTGAAGGACTTGCAGAAGGAAGGCCGCTCGCGAACCGCGGGGCGCTCGGACTTTAACGTCAAGGGCCGAAGGCACTTGCACCATGTTTCGCACCACAAGAAAGACAGGGGTGGAAAAAAGGTTGATTCGAAGTATTTTTCGAGTGTTGAGGGGAGTGAAAGTGATGTGAGCGAGCAAGCGAGCGAACTGAACGAGCAAGCGAACTGAACGAGCAAAGCTAGTGAAGTGAGTGAGTGAGTGAACCTCCACCATTGAAAGAGATAACCAAGCGAACTGAATGAGTAGAGCAAATGAAGTGAGTGAACTTATATCATGGATAGAGATAAATATGCGAACTGAATTAGGAGAGCAAATGGAGTGACTGAATATGTATTCTAAAAATGTTCAACTGAATAAGTGAATGAACTAATATACATTATAGGACAGTTTATTTGAACAAGTTTTTCCTGAAGTAAGGGAGAGTGAGTGAATAAACGTTATAGAGTTGTGAAGTGACAATTCCAGCACGTTTTCAATGTGAACGGGATGGTAAAGTAACTACTGATCTGTGAAGAATACGTCCATGGAAAGGCCTCTTTTGGTTAGCTTTTTCCCGTCTTGTAGTTTTCTCAGGAGGTTCATTTCGGTTGACGTACAATATATTGACTGCTAACAGGATTGACTTAAATTGAGTATACTCTTTTAAAGAATCATTTGTTTTAAAGAATAGCGCATAACAATTGGCTGTTGAAGAGTCGACTACTGGTTTGCAATAAGTCCACTATATTGCTTTTAAATTAATGACGGCCTCATATTGACTACCGAAAGCCCCTATTATCACATACATTAGGTCTATAAGCCGCGCAACACGCAGGAAAAGTGGGTGTTGGCCCAATTTTTTCGCAGCCATTGCACACAATCCACACAATGCTCGATGTTTATAAGGCATTTTCGGATCCTCGTCTCTCATAAACCTAACTGGCGTATGTGCTTATGAAGTATTGGACTAGTAGATTTGAAGTGTTATTAGTGTGCTTGTCGAAGTTTGCTCCAGGTGGTGTATATAGATTGCTCGTCTATGGACTTCTATACATGACCCATGAACTGTATATTTTTTAGGCTTATTGTATATTATCGTCTGTCCCTATTGTCCGTATTGTCTAAAAATCGTCTCAATTTGTGTTCTCTACAGGCTTGAATTATCTACAATTGTCCACTAATTGTATCTAATTTTCTCCCATAATCTAATTGTACAATTATCTAGGGATCCAATTATTTAATTGTCTAACTTGCTCTGTTGTCTTTGACCTGCCTATGCCCTGTCTAAATTGCCCCAGATGACATTTTGCGCTCGCAAAGGTACAAAACTAAACGTGACGTAATCATACATGGTGTAACACCTCAAACACGAATTGGTCAAGAACCAATTGTTTCTCAAGCTTATCAGTATTGAAAACGCAAAACCCAAATGTCTTGGTCTAGCATTTGCAAAGTTAATATCTCACGTAGTATTCGTTGTCAAATCCATACCAGCAAGCCTTTCCACGCATATGCCACGTTCCATGTCACGCGCTAATACATTCTATATAAACTGTATTTCCATCATCGTTTCCAAAATCTGACCATAGCTTCTCTGCATAATTCTCTGATATAGCTTTTCTTCTTACCAGTCTCCCCTTGTGTATATCCAAAATTCTATGTATATTATCTATATGTCCTTCTCCCTTCTCCCTATACTCTCCATGTCTTCTGCTCCTCAATTCTTTCTCACCCTCATTTCCCATTCCTTACTTTTCCGCCTGTTCCATTTTTCTGGTTCTTCCACAAAACTTCCAGCCATAACCCTCAAGTTGAGTCTCACACCACTCACCTCCACGCCACCACATCCGCTGGTTCTCCGTCGATCCAGCTCAATTGTGCCTACCAAAGTCACCGCATAACATGTCGTTCTTCGAAGCCATCCGCGATAAGGCGGTTTCCACCCTCAACCAGGTGCTCGACAAAAAGGAGCCCTCTCAGCTTTCCAAGGCCCAGCATTTCTGCAGGGAACACGGCATTCCCCAGGAGGAAACTGTCATCTTTGCTAGTGCCGCTGAAATTGGCATTTCTTCCAGTCCACATAACCAGCCTCTTCCCCAGGGACGGGTCTACCTCACTCAAAGATTCATGATTTTCAAAGACGCCTTTGACAGCAGAAACTGTCTGTTTACTTTCCATTTGCTGACTATCCAGAAGGTCGAGCGCTTGCCCTCTAAGGATTACAGTTTTGCATTGTCTGTGCTCACGCACTCCAAGATCACTGTTACCTTGTATTTAGTGGGGTTGCGCAGCGAGAGTGAAAAGTTTGCCCAGGCTCTCAAGATCGCTTTGAAGAAGAACCTTGCGCTGGTTGCAAATTTGAAGCCCTTTATACAAACATGCTACTCTGAATATCTATTGGCAAAAAACAAAGTTTCCAGTGAAAACGTGGATACCATCCCTCCAGGAGGCCTTGGACTCACTTTCAAGTTCCCCGGAAACCCCAAGGAGTCCAAAGATACTTCCAAGATGAAGATGTGGTTTGACCTCTTCCGGCAAGACGGACGAAACTTGTCTTTGATCATGACCCCCATGTTCTACCGCCTTGTGAGAGTGGGCCTTCCCAACAGATTGAGAGGTGAAATATGGGAGTTGTGCTGCGGCTCCATGTACTTGAGAGTTGACAACCAAACCAAGTATAAGCAATTGCTTGCGGATAACACAGGCAAGAATTCCTTGGCAATAGAGGACATCGAGAAAGACTTGAATCGGTCTCTTCCCGAGTATGCCGCATACCAGGATCCCGAAGGAATTGGACGTCTCAAGCGTGTACTCACAGCATATTCGTGGAAAAACCCGGAAGTGGGGTATTGCCAGGCCATGAATATTGTTGCCGCCGCTCTTTTGATATACCAGTCTGAAGAGCAAGCATTCTGGACATTGAATGTTCTTTGTGACCAGTTTGTTCCTGGATATTACTCCAAGACTATGTATGGAACGTTGCTCGATCAGCGGGTATTCGAGCTGTTGTTGCAAGAAACCATGCCGATGATTGCAGAGCACATCAAGAAGCACGACATCCAGTTGTCGGTTGTGAGTTTGCCGTGGTTTCTCTCTCTTTTCCTTCTGACGATGCCGCTAGTTTTCGCATTCAGGATTCTCGATGTGTTCTTCTTGCAGGGCCCGAAGACATTGTTCCAGGTAGCGTTGGCCATCCTCAAGTTAAACGGTGCAGAGTTGTTGAGCACTGACGACGACGGAACCTTCATTAGCATGATCAAAGAGTACTTCCAAACTTTAGACCAACTGGCTCATCCTGACTCACCCAACCCCAAGTACAGGAGCATCACTAAATTCCAAGAATTGTTAGTTACCGCATTCAAGGAGTTTTCGGTTATCGACGAGCTAACCATCGAGAAGCACAGAAGTAGACATAGAGAAACCATTTTCCACAACATATCTGCATTCGTCAAGAGGACAGAGTTGAGAAATTTGCCGAGAACTCCCAACATCGACGCTGACACTTTGAGTGTCGTGTACGATCGTTTCTATGGATTTGTAGAGTCATACAACGTCACCACCGGTGGTGGTCTGGTGATGGACTATAAGGCCTTCAAGCGTTTCATGAGTGATGTCTGTGACTGGACCAGATATGGTAATGAGGAAATGGTCGAGGAAGAGAGAGCAGGCGATTTCCTACACAGGCTCTTCAAGCACTGGGATTCTGAGCAGCAGGGTGCCTTGCTGTTGAGCGATCTTTGTGTCGGGTTGGACAAGTTAATCGAGCCTGATTTAATGACACTGATCTCCAATTTCTTCGAGTTGTACAGCATTAATGGCGCAATGGACCGCGAAGGCATTCTCCATGTCAGCGAAGATTTGCTTTTCATTACCACTCCATGGAAAGAGGGCCATCTCTACGACCAAATAACCAACAGAGACGTGTCAAACCACATAAATGACGTGATCCACAAGGCACAGGAAGAGGCTGTAACAAGTTTCACAGACGAGATTCAAGTGCCTTCGCCTGATGAAGTTTTTATCGACAGGCACATTTTTGTTCACAAACAAATCGAGCGTTATCTTGGAGCTGCCTCAACATTCATTCACCGCTCCTTCGAGTACGCACAACCCAAGGACGAAGAGGTTCTTATCAAGGACCTCGAGCTCGACAACAAAATTACACATAATGCCGCGCTAAACCCAAACACACCTGTGTTTCTCAACTTGCCCACATTCCGTATGGTTGTTTTAGCAGATGAAACGTACGAGCTATTCTTCAGTACAACCTTGCGCGAGTCGATCCACTTGGGCAAGCCAGTGGATTCTAAATTCAACACCATGAGAAACTTGAGGGACATGTTTGACGGCTTGCTCGCCGATGGCCGTAAGGTAGCTGTCAGCGTGAGAAGAAGGATTGATCTGATTAACCACGCGGACAACTCGCTGTTGAAGTCCGGTCGCAGCAGGAATGATGACGAAGATGATAGAGACGACAACTTCCAGCAAATTTCCATAAATGAGAAGGACAAGGAGGTACTTTTGGCGGAATCCATCGACTCCAAGCTGAAGAAGTTCGAAGGACTGAAGAGCCCGGACGATGTCAAAAGTGTAGATGAACCAAGCTTAATTGACTTTGCATAGGATTACAGTATGCTCAATGTATAGTTTCGAATCTCAAGATCTTCACCAGTGACATTAAGAGTAGATATGCGCCTGAGAGCGTAAACAAGTTAAAAATTATGTCTCGAAACTGTGGAGGGCTAACTTAGATTACCAGGAAACGCGTGTTATCTCGAATTATTATGGGAGTTCATATCTCTGTATACGCTTCTGTTGGGCTATCTTTTTTAAACACGCTTATGTGATTGTCATCTTTGAAAACATTGCCTTGTAAATGGAGTTTCATTAAGTTGCGACCTGTGAATGGCTTAGTGTCATTAATTACAATATACTTCTTCAGATAGTTAATTTAAACTAAATCACTTTTGCTTTGATTATTATCAGTCAAGAAACATTTACATACTAGCAAACTTTACTTGAATATCTACATTAATTCTGCTCTAAACCATCATTTCTAGTGATGTTGGATTATACCAGTTAATTCTCTCTCGACTTTCCAAATAACTTTCTCAACTTTCCAAACTTCTTCTTCTCTTTTGGCGGTTCCTCCTTGCGCAAGGTCTTACCCGGGGCTTCTCTTTGAGCTGAGCCATTACCCTTATTGCTGTGGCTTAAAAATCCGCCTTCGTCGTCGGAATCAGCAAATCTCAGAGAAAAGCCACCGCCGTTACCAATAGAAGCTTCGTCATCAGAGTCTGCAAAACGCGATTTAAACGCACGGCTGTCTTCATGAGTCTGAACATTCTCCTGAACCTGTGGTTCAGGAACTCTCGTCTCTCGCAACAGTCTGATTGGCTGCTTGTTTGGTGGCGCCCGGCCCTTCTGTTGCGAGCCTCTTGCGTTCGCTGGAGCACTGACTCTCTTCGAGGAAGCCGTGTTTTGCTGCACACGCTTCTGCTCAGGTACTTGCCCTGTGTTTTCGTTACCATGTCTATCATTCTCATCTCTTAAAGTAAGTCTGTTGGTGGCCTTGTTGTCATACTCTTCCTTCGTGAAAGAAGACTGTCTCGGCAATGGCTTGAATACCGAAACTGGTCTTGCTTGTGCCTTGGCATACAACTCAGCAGCCTTCAACTTCGATGGTGATTGGTAGTTCGGCTGCAATGCTGGGTGCGGGGGCGGTGTATAAACAACCGTTTGCGGTGTGTGCATGGAATTGCGCGATGGGCGGTTGGTCATGCCCCCATTTTGAGCAGGCTCCGCATACGACTGCGTTCTGAGCGATCTTGATGCAAGACCCCCTTCCGCACCAGAAGGCAGTTTTCTCAAGGTTGACAAACGCTTGGACAGGTTACTCTGGTGCAAGTGCGGTGGAGATGGGGCAAATGGCTGGCTTTGGTATTGGGGTTGAGGCTCGCTCAACTGTGTGGACAGCAACTTGGAGTTCAAACGAGTATTCTCTGCAGTTGTCAAGGACAAGTAAACATCCCTTGCAGCGTTTGAGGCAGGGACCGCTTCGTTAAGTGCATACTGCAGGGTCAGCACCTTCATTGCCAGCTTAACGGGCTTCTTTGATTTGTGGGATCTCTCAGGGGATCTCGAGTCGCTCGACCGAATCGATGATGCAGCGCTGGCGCCTGCAGAGGGTAACTGAAGGACATATGGCGCTTCGACAATTCCAAGATCCTCAGTGACAATAGTAGGGTGGTGGTTTTCGGTTGCCGTGCCGTTCTCCGAAGCAGTTACATCAACGCCGTGAACGGGGGCAGGCTTGCCAGCAACGTCGTGCAGAGAAGCAGTATGGTCAGCATTGGGATAAGAATGGGTGCTGCCATTGTCAACCAAAAACTTAGGAACTTCGTTGGTGTGCTTTTTGTCCACCTCATCAACAACCAACTCCGTGGCATCCATGGACAAAACCACCTCCGTGTCCTCATAATCAGACTCAATACGGGACGTGTCAAGGTGCAGAGAGTCCACAAGAGGGAGGTCCTGTACTGTGTTGATGTTGTGCGACTCTAAGTCATTCGTGGTTGACGTCTCGTTGAGGTCGTTTTTGGTAGGTACCTCGCTGAGGTCATGTGGAGCTGGTACTTCGCTGCTGTCGTGTACGTCTTGTATCTCATCGAGCTGCACGCGGTTTATGGCCGTATGCTCAAAGTGTCTTGGGGCATCCAGAATGACTTCGGGTAATTCGTTTTGCGAAGTGTCTTTCTCGCCATTTAAACGGGACTCCAAACGCAATCTTTCCTTCTTCAACCGCTCAAACTCCTGCTGCCTTTCCCTCAACTTGGCCTGGATTTGCTTTTCCTCAGCAATTTGTCTGTCCAACTCCCTCAACTTGCTCTGAGCCGTCTCTTCAGGTGTGGGCTCCATTAACGACGAGAGTCGCAGAGCAGGACGGGGAGCACTGTAAGACGAAAGTGACGTAGCGCGCGAACTTTTCGAGTTCCTGAGAGAGCTTGTACGGAGTGTGTGCTGCTTTCTGGAATTAGCGCGAAGAGAGTTGTTTCTCGCAACCTCCTGCTTAAAATTACTTTCTGGAACCTGTATGGTCTTGATACCGGTGGCGGTCGGAATATATTTTGTGACCATCTTGGGCTCGCTGCTGTCGCTTGACTGGATCAGATTGGTCCTATTGCCATTGATCAGTGCGGTACGTCTGGGGCCGTTCTGGATCAGATTTGCTCTGCGGGGTGCACCATTCGCTTTGGGTTTGTGGCTCAAACGCAAGTCTCTCATGCCCTCCTGATTGACATTGGTGTACTGGGGTTCCTCTGAGATGTCGTTCAAGAACAGGTCTGTGAAGCTGTCATCAATGTCGTTGAAAAATTGTTGGTTGGTGTGAGAATCCTTCACCAATGGCAGTCTCAGCTGGCTGGAACTCTGAGTGAGGGAATACCTTGAAGTCGACGACGTCAACGAAGAGTTCTTCTGTGCCGGTTTCTTCTTGGTTTCGAGTGGCTTGGTGATGTATTGGATACTCCCTGACCGTCTTATTGGCTGCTGCTGTTGTTGCTGCTGAGGTGGCTCTTTCAAGGCCTTTCCTATAGTGAGCGCTGCAGCCAAAGCATTGGAGTTCGGCGCAGACCCCGGCAGCACGGCGTGATTCACGCCAGTGTAGGAGGGCTCAAGGCGACTTCTACGTCTGTTGAACATTGTAGCAACGTAAAAGAAAACAAAGAGAATGCTATGATTTTCGAAAAAAAGCCTTATTGCCTCAGCACCATTTTTAGATGAATACGCGACAAATGTGCACTGCGGCAAAGTACTATCGAGGATTGAGGCGGTGAAGACGGAAGGGGCATATGAAAGAGGAATGCACACCGTATATCACGTGTTTAAGGGATAATAGTGATGGCAAGATATCCGGAGAAGCTTGGGCCCGTGCTCGCAATTCACAGCAACAAACGTGAGGTGCTTATGTAACAGGCCGATACATGATTTTTAGACGAAATTCTAAGGGATATATGGGGATTACGTGTAGTTTATGAGTAATAAGTGGTTTTGTATAAGTGGAAGGAGTGGTACAGACTCTTGTGGGCTATTATATGTATACTGTTAAGGACTATTTTAAGTATACTCTGTTATGAATGCTGATTATCGAACAAACTAACGAGCGAAGCGAGAGAATGAGGACCTACGTTGTATACTAGATTAACTCCTATTAAACCCATTCAATACCCACTCAATACCCACTCAATGCCCACTCAATACCCACTCAGTATTTATTCACTCGCTTCGCTAGTTCAGTCCCTTGGAATTAGATGAGCAAAGTTAAAAAACTGGCTGGAAAAGAATGATGAGACTAGGAAGTGTGTTAGATAACTAAAGTATAATTGAAGAAAGACAGTGCATGTTGACATAAGATATAGTATATCTAACAGTATGCAAAGTTACAAGTATAAAAAAAGTCTCAAGATAAAGTAATATACTCTACCTGTTGATGTCGTAAAGTTTAACCAGATCTAACGAATAAATAACAAAAAGTGCTGCAAACTATAATCGAAACATTAGTGCAAATAATAAAGAAATGGCACCCACTCACCAGACCATATGTAGGTGTTTAGTGAAGGGACATACCGAAAACCAGCTAATATTCATTATAGAGCATCTTGGTTATTAGCCTTTTTCCATGTTCACAATCCAAGGCGTCCAACCGCTTCTTTAGAGCATTTCCTACGTTCATCAAAAACCTACGCGCACTCACTTGTTAACTTCAATAGCCTTACCGTAATACATTTCATCCCAACTCCAACTCATACACTCACACGAGCTCCACTTGGACTCACACCAACAATACTCCCCACCAAAACGCCAAACCTGTAGCCTCCTCTTGCAACCACACCCAACATGGGCCTTGCGAGGATCAAACAACTCGTCCATAACAATCCCTGCACGAACGGCATGGCGATGTGGTCCTTTATCACCGCATATATCACCGCAAAGGGTGTTATCACGGGTAACGGGGTGTTCACCTCGTCATTCTCCTTCTCATCGATTTCGCGGTTCAATGCGCGGATTTGGCTGTCGTTCAAATCCTCAACGTTTTTCTTGGGGTTCTTAGAATACGCAAGCACTTGTTTCATAAAAGTCTGCTCAAACCTGAGGTCAGGAATTGGCAAGTTCATATTTGATACTTCACCAGTCAGAGGAACCTTAGTCAATGTAAAGAGTCCTTTAGTCAATTCTTAAAACAATCTTTAACCAAAGCAACAATCTTAAGCCAAAGCAACGAGTCAATCAAAACCTTCTTCAGTCAGTCCTTTAGTCTTGTCAATACAATCTTCAGTCAATCCTTTAGTCTTGTCAATCCAATCTTCAGTCAGTCCTTCAGCCTCTAGTCTCTTCTCAAATCAACAATATTCAGTCAATCCTTAATCAAATAAATACCTTCCAGAAAAACAAGTCGAAAAATCATTTCAATGGACATCGACGGACCTGCTGTGACCATCAGAGAGACAGAAAAAGACCGCGTGGACTTCATCTTGAAGGACGTGGATCTCTCTGTGGCCAACTCGATGCGCAGAACTATGCTTGCAGAAGTGCCCACCCTCGCCATCGATCTCGTGGAAATCGATGTCAACACCAGTGTGTTGGCTGACGAATTCATATCTCACAGACTCGGTTTGATACCTTTGGTCAGTGAAGGTATCGAAACCTTGTCGTACTCGCGTGACTGCACGTGTGACAACTACTGTCCCAAGTGTTCTGTCAAGCTCGAACTCGCGGCCAAGTGTGACACCGACTCGACCATGAATGTGTATTCGCTGGACCTCGCCAAGTTTAACAACGGACTGCGTCTAGGCGACCCTGTGATAAGAGACCCCCAACAGAGGGGCCCACTTATTTGCAAGTTGCGTAAGCACCAAGAATTACGAATCACTTGTATAGCAAAGAAGGGTATTGCCAAAGAGCATGCCAAATGGTCGCCATGTGCTGCTATTGGTTTTGAGTACGACCCTTGGAACAAGTTGAGGCATACGGACTACTGGTACGAGGTGGATGCAGAAAAGGAGTGGCCCCAGCTGGCAAACTGTGAGTGGGAAGAGGTCCCTGATCCGGAGGCTCCATTCGACTACAAGGCCAAGGCCTCCCACTTTTATTTTGACGTGGAGACGGTGGGCAATCTTCCTCCCAATGAGGTGGTGATCAGAAGTATTGAGACCTTGCAGCTCAAGTTGGCGGGTATTTCCGTGGAGTTGAACAAGCATTCTGTTGAGGAGAGCAATGTCAACGCCGGTGGCTTTACAACATACGGAAGAACAGAGTATGGTAATGAGAGCAGAGAGGGTACTCCATATGGTGAGTTTGGTGGGCAGTCATGGTAGAAGACTTGCACTGAGTACCAACTGAATGAGCAAGCGAACAGATTGAGCAAGTGACTGAATGACTAACCTAAATACACTAACGAAGTTAGTATTACAAAAGTTTGCTGAAGATAAGAAATCAAGGTGGTCTAAAAGTTCCTGGGTGAATAGGCGATATGGTATAATTGTATGATAGGGAGGTTTAGGACATTGTAGGTTGACCTAAAGTTGGTTGGGCTAGGCACAACGATTGCAAATTGGTGTTTCATGTATTGGTAGGAAAACTGTTGACTAGATCACTGAATAAATTGATGAAATGTATGAGAGTTGAGTGTACGTGATTGACCAAATGACCAACTGATTTAGTGGATACCAAACATTACTGCAGTTAGCGCCAAGCAGCTGACACAAAGCATCTGAGTACTTTCAATGACACTACTGTGAATATTACTACCTAATACTACCTTCAACATTAATTTCAACATTACCTTCATCACCTTCAATTACACCTCCAATCACATCATCTCCACTCAGACTATCTCCTATTACACTATCTTCAATCACATCAACTCCATTCCCATCATCTCCAATCACACCACCTCCAATTACACTACTCTTATCTACACCCCTGCCACTATCCACCTCTCCTCATATCTCAACCCCAATCAACCCATCTCATCCTCCCTACTTTCTTCTCCGACTTCTTGCTAACAAATCATCAAACTTCACAAGCTTCCCACCAAAAATGTCTAGTGCAGACCCATATGTCAAATCCACCTTCCCCCCACTCAACTGGTCAACCAAGTCAAGATCGTCAATCAGCTTTGCACCACCGGCATATACAATTTTCCCTTCAAATCCCTGTGGACACCACTGCCCAAGCTTCGCTACCAACTCCTCATCAATTCCCCCACATAACCCTTCCACATCAGCAGCGTGAATCAAGAACTCCGAGCAGTATTGTGACACTCTCTCGAGAAATTCTCCACTGAGAACGTTTTCGGTAAGGGTCTGCCACTTATTTATGGCAACCACCCATTCCGACGAGTCGGTCCTTCTGCAGCTCAAATCAACAACGAGTCTTTCTTTCCCTGTCTTCTGCGAAATCTTCTTCAATTTGTCAAAATCAAGGTAGTGTTTACCGTCCTTTTCCGAGAATAACCAGCTGGTGACGATCACTTGGCCAGCCTTGTGCTCCTCCAACCACGTCAAAGCATTGGTGCTATTGATACCACCTCCAACCTGGAGTTTCCCAGGCCAAGTAGAGCACGCCAATCGAGCAGCATCGTCATTTGCTGGGTTCAGCCCAAGTTTGATAACATGGCACCCATGCATATCGTTATCTTTGTAAAGCTGAGCATAGTATGAAGACGGCTTGTTGGATACAAAATTGGTTGTTTCCGTCCCCACTGTAGTGTCATCTTGCGTGAGTGTTCCTCCAACAATTTGCTTCACTTGTCCAGAGTGGATATCAATACAGCCGCGAAATATAGTCATGTTGAGTGGAAATCTCCAGGTTTTGAGTCATGAAAAGTCGAAAAACGTAAAAGAAGAATACAACAGACACAAGTGTATGGATAGAAAGGAAGAGAGAAATAGGGCACCCTGTAGATACAAGGGTGTGACTGGGTGACTTGAACAATTCAGTATCAATAGTGTTTGGTTATATGATTTTTAACAAAAACAGTTATTATTATGGCCTGTCATCATATGTTCACACGGACCTCCCTTCAGCCCATCATCTATGGTTTCGATATCTTGTAAAAACATTTGACATTGTTCTTATTTCTTATCTTCTCGTCACTTTTCATTCTCATCTTTCGCTGCATCTCATCTCGAAAAAACAAGCATGAGTGATGATGACTACCTCCGCCAATTGGAGATCCAAAGAAAGAACTTTGAGGCCCAGTTCGGCGACCTCGAGTCCATGGGCTTCGAAGACAAGCTGAAGACACAGGTTCAAAGCGATAGTTCAAGCGATGAAGATGACTTTGCCAACTCCGACAGTGAAGGCCATAACGATGACGACCTGGAAAAATCGTACTCCGATAGCTCTGACGAATCTGAGCTGGAACAAGAAGAGTCTGAAGACGAAGCCCCAAAAGTCGTCAAGCTCACCACCTCGTTCACATCGACCCCAAACTTAACCTCAAAAAGAGATCGCAATCTCCTCAAGGCGGGACGTGCGCCAACTTTGGCAGAAATTGCCTCCCGTGAGGCCGCTGCACTGAAGCTCACCAAAAAACAGCAAGAACAGTTACAGAAAGAAGACGATGAAAACCTTCAAAACGACCTCAAGTTACAACGTTTATTGCAAGAGTCGCATATTCTTGCGCACCAAATGGAATATTCGGGAGCAGATGTCACTCTTCAGACTTTGGACTATGAAGATCCCACCGGAAAAGCACGTAAGAGAGCATTGAACCAGAGAATGAGAGAGATTTCGGCTATCAACTCATCTACTAAAGGGAATCCCCGTGTTCTCGAAAAAATGCCCATGAACATGAGAAAAGGTATGATCAAGGCCCGTGATTCCAGAATCGCCAAGTATGAGCGCGAAGCCAAGGAAGCTGGAATTGTTTTGTCCAAGGTCAAGAAGGGTGAGATCAGAGATATGAGTTTCGGTAAAGGTGTCACCCTTGCCTCTGACCGCTTAGGTTCAGGAAGGAAGGTGCAAAAGAAGGGCAGAGACAGAGGGTTGAAAATCAACGGTGTGGGGAGACATACTAGAAATGGCTTGGTTATTGACCAAAAGGATATAGACAGAATCAACAACAAGAGAAGGTAATAGAAGGATTGGGGTGATGATATAGGAATGAAAGGTAGTAAAGGTATGGGTAGTAGTATGAAGCTGTAGTTTTATTTTACTATAGTATAAACATGGCCTAGTAAAGTAGTTGATGTAAAAGTGTAGTATGATTGATAATGTAGTAGTAATTTAAAGTTGTATTCCATATTGTCTATTGAATTTATTGCAGTTCGATAATGGGATCCAATCTCATGTGTCTTGCACTTTTTATTAGTAGCATTCTATACTCTATTTCAAGCCATATCCATATTATGATGCCTCCACGTTTTGCTCCGGGAGAATACGCTTAATTTCCAAATCACCGTTGCCCTCTGTAGCGCTGATTTCCAACCCATGCTCATTGGCCAAGTGCAACAAACAAATAAAACAGAAACTGGTGGACAAATCCCTTCTTTGTTCCGTGGGGTATGCCTCGCCGATTTTTTCAACAACCGTGCCAAAGTTTTTGGTATCCTTCTCCTCTTTGATGGTGTTCCAGAGGTTGTCTTTGAGGAGCTTGACATCGACTCTTTTTGCCACACGTGAGAAGTTCACGTACTCCGGACGTTTCCTGCCCAACAATGTGGCCTCTGTGGCAATGTTGTTTTTGATGTCCTCTTCATCCATTGCATTCAAAGCACTGTCTGTACCCTTCAAGGCGTCGTTAAAGTCAATACCCCCAAAGTCATCATCTCCCCCATAATCGTCGTACTCGGCTTGGTGGAACAGGGCTGCCATTCTAGACTGTTCTTCTTCGTCCTCCTCCTGCTTGTTGTATTGTTCGGCAAAAAACTGCTCATCTGTGAAAGCCTTCCCTTCTGGCTCGTCAATCAGTCGTTGCGGGAAGTACAAGATAGGCACCCCTGGCTTCGTGAATAGGTTTGTCAATCGCAGAGAGTTATACTTGATGTCATCTGGAAGCTTGTGAACAGAATCATCATTGTCGTTTCTCTTGTACGTGATGGTCAGCGGCCCCCTATAAGGCGGCTCGAATAAAGAATCTTCGTCTTCATCTGGGCCGAAAAAATCAACTACTGTTTGAACATTCTTTTTGCGTTTGACTGGCTCCACGCCTGCAACTGATTCCTTAGGGGTACCATCCAATTTTTTTGTCTTCTTCAATGCGGTAACCTTCCAGTGTTCGGGTCCACGCCAATTTGCCGTCATAGTTTCATCAAAGTAGGCCATGAGATCGCGGTCCATAATCTCTGTACTCACTGTGCTCTGAACATACTGCTCGGGTTCGTTGAATACTTTCTGTACAACGCTTTGGTGCATGTTCTCTATCGCATCATCTTTGTTATCGTCAAAATCACCATAGTCGTCTCCGAAGTCCTCGTACTCTGGGTCAGGTACTACTTCCTCCTCCACCGCCTCTTCTTCAGGCTTCACGGTCATATTGTTCTTGTTGAAGTCGCTCAAAATCGAACTTGCTTTGGAAATGTCCTCATATGCACTTTGCAACTCCTGGAGCGATGGACACAATGAGGTTCCAGCTAGGTCGTCATCTTTGAATAGCATTTTTTCTAAATCCCCCATATTCACCGGCGCAGGATCAACCACGGTCATAGTGTTATCAGCGGCGTCATCGTCACTATCACTTTCTTCGGCTGCTTCTTCTGACTCCTTAATCACACTGGTTGCATCGAATATCACCCTTCCGGAATCGTCGATACACAAGGTGTTTAAAAGTAAACTCTTTGCACCGCCCTCATCAAACTCGGCCAAAGCCTTCTTGAAAAGCGGATCAATGGCAAGTTCTTGGTCTAATTTCTTCATGGTGATAGCATCAAAGTCAACCAAGGTGGACTCAACCACACGGTTATACTTCCTTTTGGTCCTCTCCTCCGAATTCTCTTGGTCGTGTTCCTCTTCCCTTTCTTCTTGTAATCCGTTGTTGTCTTTCTTTGCAAGGCCGCTGAGAAGCTTACCTGTCTCGGTAGCGGCACTTTCTACTCTACTCAGATAGATTTTTACACATCCATCCAAAGTCGCAGAAGCTCTCTGGAAGTTAATGCTCTCTCCGTCCTTGATAACATTCAAATCATGGAAGTAGTCAATCAACTGGAATTGCCACGAATTCTTACTGGTGATCTTGTTATCTGTCAGTAGCTTAATCCACTCTTCGAAATTCGAAAGGATTGTGTGCTTGTTCTCGTTGAAATGTATTGCTTCCTCCGCAAATGAGTCGTCAGGGTTTGTAGGGCGTCGCGTCTGCGATACTATTCGGGTTCCATTTGATATATGACGCGGTCCAGTGACTGTGGTTCCAGCGATTCCGCTGGTGTTATTCCCGCTGGGTGCACGTTTGGAAAGTACCCTGTTTGAGATTCCTCGCGATGTATCGCGTTTCTTTGGAAGAATTTGCGACATACTGGATGTATTATGATCCGTAGAATGTGATGAGTGTTTTGATCTGAGCTTGTCTTTATTTGTTTTGGTTCTTGATGATGTAAGCGGTTGGCTTGCTTAGTACTTATAGAACATGTTCACGCACTATTGTAATCTACGGCAATCGTATGACAGCTAGACAACAGACAGTCTTCGTAAAGAGACTATCGAAACCCAGAAGTTGTTCTAAGCTAATCCCCGCATGTCAGGTGGACTCCTTGACTGGCATGAGAAAGAAGTCCAAGTCTAGTAGACAGGTATACTGCACCCTCTTGCAAGTTAACTATACATCCCACTCTAACGTACGTGAATACCAGAAGGAAAACCGAAGCGGCTCTAACTTAAGAAGTGACCTTAAACACTGGCACCTTGAAAAACGTCAACTTGAGAATACTTTGTGAGAACTGACAATTTGATTCCACTATTTCAAGTGGAATACAGGAAACCCTTTAATACCCCTTAACAACACCCCAAAACGGCCTCTCTGGTTTTGTTTCCCCTAGTTCCCGCAGTTCACTTACTCCAGATTGTTATTTGCTCATTTTTTGCCACTTTAATTTCTCAGGACTTTACAGCCAAAAAAAGTACCTTATTAACATGTTTTCGTTGAAACGTGCCAGGGTAGCTCAGACTCTTTCGAGAGTTTTGGGACCAAGGCCCATCAGACAGATGAGATTTGTGTCCATGGCGACCGTATCACAACTTCAGCAGCAAGAAAAGATTGCAAACTCGAACGTCACGAATGCGGATATCCAGGCCAACTTTTACAAGCAGTTGTTGAGTAACAACTATCCACACATAGTCGTGCAGCGATATGAAACAAACGGTATTGCGCAGTCCCCTGAGTGTACTAGTTACTATGTTGAAGCTTTGAACCAACTTGGCAAGAAAGGTAAGGCGGAACAGGTTGCTGCTGCTGCTGCTCAAGCCCAAGCCCAAGCTCATCAAAACCCAAACGGTTTTCCCTCTGGTTTTGGCAGCAAGTATGAACCTGTGCACGTTATTGTATCCGACTCTCCATTTACGATGTTTTCCAAATGGCTCAAATTGATTCTCCCCATGGCCCTCCTCACTTATGGTGGAGTAAGCGCATTCAACTACCTCGTTGAAAATGGTACGATCTTCAAAAACTCCGAGGTCGCGGACAAATCAATCGACGTCTCGCAGCTGACGGTGAAGTTTTCGGATGTCCAGGGTTGTGATGAAGCACGTGCTGAGCTCGAGGAAATTGTCGATTTCCTTAAGGACCCTTCCAAGTTTACGGGATTGGGCGGAAAGTTGCCCAAGGGTGTTTTGTTAACTGGTCCGCCAGGTACTGGTAAAACCTTGCTCGCTAGAGCCACTGCTGGTGAGGCCGGTGTTCCGTTCTTCTTCATGTCTGGATCTGAATTCGACGAATTGTACGTTGGTGTGGGTGCAAAGCGTATCAGAGAACTCTTCTCGCAGGCTCGCGAACAGAGTCCCGCCATTATATTCATCGACGAGTTGGACGCTATTGGAGGGAAGAGAAACCCTAAAGACCAGGCTTACGCTAAGCAGACACTCAACCAGTTGTTAGTTGAGTTGGACGGATTTTCGCAAACCCAGGGTATTATCATCATTGGTGCGACTAACTTCCCAGAGTCCCTTGACAAGGCATTGACAAGACCTGGTAGATTTGACAAGGAGGTTAATGTGGACTTGCCTGATGTGCGTGGCCGTATCGATATTCTTAAACACCATATGAAGAACGTGGAAATTAGCGATGACGTGGACCCACTGATCATTGCAAGAGGAACCCCGGGTCTTTCTGGTGCCGAATTGATGAACCTTGTCAACCAAGCTGCGGTTCACGCGCTGCAGTTGAGTGCACCTGCTGTTGACATGAACCACTTCGAATGGGCAAAAGACAAGATCCTCATGGGTGCTGCGAAGGAAAAGATGGTTTTGACGGAGGAGCTGAGAATCAACACTGCGTACCACGAAGCTGGTCATGCCATCATGGCTATGTACAGCAAGGGAGCTACGCCGTTGTACAAGGCCACGATTTTGCCTCGTGGGAGGGCTCTCGGCATAACATTCCAGCTCCCAGAAATGGACAAGGTCGACATGAGCAAGCAAGAATGCTTTGCGCGTTTGGACGTGTGCATGGGAGGAAAAATTGCCGAGGAGTTGATCAACGGCAAGGAGAATGTGACCAGTGGGTGCTCCTCAGATTTGAGCAGCGCCACAAGCGTGGCCAGAGCTATGGTCACACTGTATGGTATGAGTGATGTGATTGGACCTATCAAGTTGAGTGACAACTGGGAATCGTGGTCACCGCAGCTAAGGAGCATGGCTGATAACGAAGTGCGTGACTTCCTTATTGCCAGTGAGAAGAGAACAAGAGAAACCTTGCAGAAGAGGAGGGTTGAGCTCGAGCGTTTGGCAGAAGGCTTGTTGGAGTATGAGACTTTGACCAAGGACGAAATGGAGAGATTGGTAAAGGGGGAAAAGATCAACAAGCAGAAGAAAATGAGCAACACTGTGATAAAGGTAGAGAGCGGGAAGGCGTTGAATGGGGTTAGCATTGCTGAGAGAACTGATTAAATCGTGGAGGTATCGCTAATGTCAGATACCGCTCTCAAAAGTAAATAGGACTGAATTTTCAGAAAACATAGATTAGGTGACTGTAGGTCAGATGTGGGTTTCTTGGGATATTTAAAGTGAAGTTTTGCTGCTCCAACGGATTGTATTTGTAGGTAAAAAGTAGACGTAGGTTGAAAAAATAGATGTTAAATCGAATGTGGCTGTATCCAAGGAGATTAAACATAGGTCAAAAACGAATTCGAAGATTAGATGTGGATCAAAAGTGCAAGTTAGACGTAAAAACGTAAATTCTGACCGGAAACATGGATTTGCTGTATCCAGAACAGATTTCTGATGTCCAAAACATAGAATTTATGTTTACAGACAAACACGAGAAGAATTCGGCCGGCTGTAGAATCAAATAAAAAAAGACACAATCCTAATTAGAATTCGGCCCTTGAAAATCATAATCACAAGAAGTAGCGAGGAATGTCGTAATCTTGCTCGGTCTTCCTCGGTAGAAAGTAACAAAAAGCTCATAGTTTGTGTAGACTACACCGCTCAAAATGCTACTTCTGGACAATACTGTGAATAAACTGCAACACCTTACTTTCATCAAAGTCATGGTGACAGGCATTTGTAATCAGGCTGACGGCCGCATTCCTTCACAACATATATCGGGTCAAAGAATTTTGTACTGCATCTAATTTCAAGGCCGTTCCATGTCACGGCAAGCGGCCATTTGGTCAATTTTCAGGCCCTGGACACAAGACCAACACCAATATGTGTTCCTGAAACTGACCTGCATTAGCATGAGCAATGCTCTTCCTATGGATCGTGCTCGGAACCAATTTCATCTTACTCTTGTGACTCTTAGATTTTTTTTAAACCGTTCTTGTGGTCTTTGCTATTGTGATCTTTTCTAGGTATATTTTGACAATCTTATCCCGCAGTGTTCTGGTGAACCCAAAACCCTACAAGTGATTCGTTGCTGTCTCTGGATACGGATTCTACCCTTCCCTTCTGTCTGTTCACATTCGCAATCACCCTACTTGCCAGCCGTATCGTGGTCTCGTGATACTTTTGTGCGACATTGTCTTTGGTCCGTTTAGCGACATTTGCAACATCCCCACGTGGGTGTGATAAAAGCAGTCTAGTATTAGACAAATCGAAGTGCACTAGTCTTTTGGAATGCATAGCTGGACTTTTGAACAGGACGACGACAAGAAAGACGTCTCGAATTCAAACTCGCCTGCACACGCGTCCACGTCACAGTCCTTGGACCAACACTCCTCACAAGGAACGCCAGCGGTAGAACCCCCAGGATTGGGAACCCCAGGCCTCCAGCACGGTACACCAGGAATTCACCACCATTCCGCCATAAGTACACCAGGTGTCAATACTGTAATGACACAAGTGATGTCTCACAGCTCACATACGCCTACTTTGGGCCATGACACTCCCTCGATGCCTTTGGGTACAGGGATCAACACAGCTCTGGGTTTCACAGATACAGAGCAGATGTTTTTCAACCAGTTAGAGCATAACTTGTACCATGAGGAGAAACAACCTGTTGTGGAACACGAAAACCTGAGCAATTCGAGTGCAAACACCATCACTAGCTCCGTTGCCAGTGCCAAAACTCCAGCTACAAGCAGCACTACACATAAAGGCAGAAGCGGGGTTAATTCCAAGCATTCGAGTCGCTCAGCAAGCTCCCAACCTGAGTACTACGTATCTAATAACAACACGCCTGATGACCCACAATTCTACCATCCTCAGCCGCAAAAGGAAAGACTTCCTGAGTATGAATTCCAGCTTGATAACCTTCTGTTCATGGACGGCATCAACTTCGAAAATCTGCACATGGACCATCCAGCTCTTGGAAGTAATTCGCTGGCTTTTCCCCCCATGCAGCATCAGGGCCAAACACCGCTGTTGCTTGCAATGAACAAGAAGATCGAGGAAGAAAAGATGTTCCCTCTGCCCGTACTTCCGGGCCAGAATGAGAAGCTGTTCAATAATGAACACTACTATCATAAACACAAGGAATACACCCCGACCTCAGCTCCACAGACGCACGTTCGTCCTGATGCTGTATTCACACCATTGGTATCTCCTGCTGTAACGCCACTTGAAAGCCAGGTCAAGTCCAACCGTAATTATCAACAGCCTGTTTCCATCAAGTTCGAACCGTTGACGTCTCCAGCGTTAGCGGTGCAGACAGGACAGAAGCCTCCCAATGATCGAAGAAGATCGAGTTCCTCCGTGTACGGGCTTGGGGGAGAGGAGTCCTACAGCACGTCGACGTTCACTAAAAGAAGAACGCCGCATGGAACACCCATTTTAAGTGCCAATGGCTCCAAGTCGAAACAGAGCCCTTCGTTGAAGGTTCGAGATAAATCTGAACCTGTAGAGATGCTTCCCCCAAATCAGAAGAAGATTCATAGTTATGACAACCTGGCAACGGGTACACCCTTGATGGGCTTCACCATGGGTAGATTGGCGGAACATAAGAGCGACGATGACAAACCCCGATTGTCAAGACGCTCGTCTTATCGAGACGATGGCTCCTCGCTGGAAACTCTGCCTATACTCGAGTCTCAGAAAGGGGGAAAAGGGGAAAAACCCACTACAAAGAAGGCTTCGCACAAATTGGCCGAGCAGGGAAGAAGAAACAGGATGAATGTGGCAGTGCAAGAGTTGGGTGGGTTGATACCGAAGCGGTACCACGACGACGTTTCCATACCTCTGAAAGCCACTACAGTTGAGTTAGCGTCGAGGTACATTAGAGACTTGCTAGTGGAATTGGAAGAGTTGAAAAAAGGGAATTGCTAAGTTGGAAGTGATACCAGTGAACATGAGCGTTGTAATAACGTGAGCGTTGTCACAATGTGAGAGTTGTCACAATGTTAACGCTTCACATTGTTCTGAGACACAACGCTCATGTCAAAGTTCTTGTTCTTTGTGAAACTTTAATATACAACGTGAAGCGCTAAAAGCAAACTGCAAGGACAAAGTGGAACCGTTAAAAAAGATCCACAAAATGACATGCAGAAAGAGGAGATAAACCAAGAGGGTTTTGTGTGAGATTAGATGAAACACCCTCACTAAACGATTTTTGAACCACATCGCAGGCTTGTGACTTTCAGTGGGTTACAAAAATTGGACAAACACAGTATGCACAAGGGATATTTCCACTAACGTGGGGTACACGGATCTTGTGTATCTTAGGCCTCCCGTCAATACATTCG
The DNA here is from genome assembly GCA_030674215.1 of Kodamaea nitidulidarum. Taxonomy (NCBI): domain Eukaryota; kingdom Fungi; phylum Ascomycota; class Pichiomycetes; order Serinales; family Debaryomycetaceae; genus Kodamaea; species Kodamaea nitidulidarum. The sequence goes on along the minus strand of JAJLWI010000009.1, from coordinate 146,450 downwards.
ACACATGAATATTATGGCTCCTACAACTGCATCAAACCTTCATCGAAATCACCTTATAGAGAATATAATGAGATCGAATAATGTCTAGAAAGTGAGTATGAGCACGCGTAGAGAACCAAGGACATATAATCTAACTATACGACAACACGAATAAACAAACCATATATACGGCGTTCTTCTGTTGATGTAACTCTTGTTTATGAGTCATCAGTCCACTCATGTTTCACCAGTGTGGGCTGTTTACTGTAATAATTAAACTGAAACATTCATTTCTGTGGGCTGATATTGTGAAATTCATCAAGTTCTTACGGGCTGGGCATCGGAATAATGAACTATTAGACTTTTTGTGCTTAACATTCCGAATGTGCGGGGACGAGTGCAACGGAATAATTATCGGCATTACTCGTTGGTTCGGAGCCCTGATACTCATCTCAGTCAGGCATAAGTGACCACTGTGAGCATCATATGAGGTATGGTGTGGTCCTCTAGTATAATGTAACCTATGTTTGAACCTTGGATCAGGAGATTCCACTTAGTTACCTTTACGAAGACTCCCCTTTTGAGTAGCGTGTGTCGAGTGGATTACTACTTCGGAATAAGTAAATAGTATTTGGTTTTGTGTTCGTTTCCCCGTAATAGATATTCCGACCTTACGCTCGTGACAGCACCACCGCTAAGGCTGTATAACAAACAGTCACCCTAATTGACGCATCAGCTGACAAGGTTCTATATATTAAATTTGAAGGTACTCCCCCTGTCGGTCCTATTATACCAAACTTAAACTACTTCCCCTATATTTTAAGGAATTTTTGGGCAACTATTTTGGGATTCGTGGAGAACAATAAAAAACTCGCATTGCTTTTGTAGGAATTACCCCGACATTAATAGCAAATACACAAGCTGATGATGCAACTACCCGGATCAATGTGGGGCCAAGAAAAGATTCCGTAACCGGAGAAGCCAACGTTATCTTCCGGTAATTCGTATAAATTAAGCAGTGGGTTACCTTTAAAAACCAAAGAATGAAATTTGGAAAAACTTGTGCCTTTCTTGCAGGTTTGCTTGGAACGATTTCTGCCGCTGACATCAATAGACCGAAGATTCACTTCACCCCCAAGAAGGGGTGGATGAACGACCCCAATGGTCTTTTCTTCGACAAAACCGCTGAACTCTATCACTTATACTTTCAATACAATCCCCACGACACCGTTTGGGGGCAGCCATTGTACTGGGGACATGCTACTTCCAAAGACTTGATGAACTGGAATGAGCATGAAATTGCCATCTCGCCAGACCATGACAACGAAGGCATTTTTAGTGGTAGTATTGTGGTGGATACCAACAACACTTCTGGGTTTTTCAACGAGTCGATTGACCCCAACCAGAGAGTCGTGGCAATCTACACAAACAATGCGCCCACAGATCAAACTCAAGATATCGCATACCTGTTGGACGGTGGCTATACTTTCACCAAGTACTCTGAAAACCCAGTGATTTCACTCAACCTGACGCAGTTCAGAGACCCCAAAGTCTTCTGGCATGAAGAATCTGGTCAATGGATCATGTTAGTTGTTCAGTCTCAACAGTACAAGATTGATATTTACGGCTCCGTCAACTTGAAGAAATGGGTCAAGCACTCAGACTTCACCAGCGGTTACTTTGGTATGCAATACGAATGCCCTGGTCTCATACAAGTTCCCGTTGAAGGTGGAGGAAAGAAATGGTTGATGGTCTTGGCCATCAATCCTGGTTCCCCAATGGGAGGATCTGTGAACCAGTACTTCATTGGTGATTTTGATGGCTTCAAGTTCACTGCAGATGACACACAGACTAGATTCATGGATGTTGGTCACGACTTCTACGCTTTCCAAACTTTTAGCGATCTTGCGACCGATGACGTCATTGGTGTTGCATGGGCCCTGAACTGGTTGTATGGTGCTCATGTTCCTACTGTTGAGTATAGATCTTCAATGACTCTCCCAAGAAAGCTCATCTTAAGGGATGTCGAAGTCAACAGCGAAAAGAAGGTGTTGACTCTTTGCTCGGAAGCAATTACCCCCAAGAAGACCAAGGTGGCCTCCATCTCGAACCAGAATTTGACTAAATCGGAGCCAATGAAGTCGAATGTCTCAAGCACTTTTACTTTTGATCTCTCTTTCACAGTTCTCGACACTAAAGTCAACAAAACTGACGTTCCAAGAATCACCATCAGCTTCGGCAACAAAAATGAGACTGTCAAGATCACATTTGACACCTCTGTGGACGCATTTGTTGTAGACAGAAACATTCCTACTGTTGACTTCAACGACTTCCCATTTTACGACCACAAGTCAATCACATACGTTCCAGGTGTCGATAAAGCATACCAAGTTACTGGTGTGGTCGACCGTAACATCTTGGAGTTGTTTTACAACAACGGCTCTATTGCCGTCACTGACTTGTTCTTCATGGAGGGCGTGGTTTCTGAATTCAGCGTCAGTACTTCGTTAAATGACTTGTTTAGAGTTGAAAGCCTTGAGGTTAGCAACTTGAAAACCAACTAAATGTATGTAATAGTGATTTATGGCTGATTTTCTAATTATTGTACCATTTTCTCTAGTATTGTTGCAAAATATAAACATCATAAACCATTTTTGTCATATATTTGCAAAATATTTAACCATCTTCTCATGACACAAACAACAACTGTAGACCAATTCTTTACAACACTCCAATGCACATATATTTCCGTAATGCTACACTAAAGACACAAACTCCTTACAAAAGACCATCTAAGTCGAATTCCTTGGCCCACTCGGTCACAATCTCAGAGGTCTCCACTCTAGGTGCCTCGGACTTTCTCACGACATCAGGAGCAGCACCCTTCTGGCTCTTAGGGAAGGACCAGCCCAAGATTCTTCCGTCTCTCCAGTCATTCAAAACTAAGAGTGCCGCACTCTCGAGGTTGGGGACACCTCCTCTACCCAATCTACCCTTTGACCTGGCCACATGGATCAAGAAGTGCTTGGTGAACTCATCGAAGTCGCTCTGAGGTAATGGTGGCAACTCGTAGTATTGCTTCAATCCCTCAGACATCGCGCTATCCTGTGAAAATTTCTTCAAAAGCAACTGAACAGCGGGGGTTGGGTCACCAATGGACTTTGGTGGGATTGCACTGAGAAGTGCCAACTTGGCGTCCTTTCCATTCTTTTGTTCGTCTGGAAACACAATACCTGGCGAATCCAAGACCTTGAGTTTGCCGTCAATTTTCACCTCTCTCATCAGCGTAGTAACACCAGCCTGGTTACCAACAGGGCAAGCCTTCGAGTGGTTGCCGTGTCTGTTGGTCAACGCGTTGATAATAGAAGACTTACCGACGTTGGGGTATCCGATGACACCGACAATAATAGATCTTTTCAAGTTGGACTTCGCGGCGTACGCCTTAAGTGCTTGGAGAAGAGTACTAGCAGTTGCAGTACTAGTCAAGTTCTTGTTGTAAATGCTGCCTCCAGCCGCACCTCCGTTGGCCTTGACAGGGACTGTAGGAAAGCTGGACTTGAAGAAGTCGAGCCACTGAGTGAGCACGTTGTCTGGGATCAAGTCGACCTTGTTCAATACGAGAATCAACCTCTTGTTTGGGTGCTGCAAAACTGCTTCCTCAACCTTTTTAGAACGGGTGGACTCAGGGTCTCTCGCATCCATCACGTAAAGAATCACGTCAGAAGCTTCCACAACAGTCTTGAAGATCTTGTCATAAGCCTTGCGAGAAGTGTCTTTGTTCAGCATCAAGCCCTCTACAGATATGTCGTAGGTGTTCTCCTCTTCGGAATCCTCCATGTCTTCGGACTCACCGTCATATTCTTTGGCTGCATTTTGAGCAGATTCAAGAAGAGCTGCAAGGCCTCCCTGTCCGTCCTCTTCATCTTCAACCTCCATCTCTTCCCCGACCTCCTCACCTCTGGCGACAGCAGCCTCGCGAGCAAGTTGTCTTTCGCGCTTCATCATTTCCTTCTTTTCTTGGTCGGCTCTTCTTTGCGCTTCTAACTCGGCAATGATTCTGTCTTTGTATGGGAAGTTGGCTGGGATACCAGGATCCTTGTTCACTCTGGACTTCCAGGTGACATCTTTCTTGGCCTGCTTGCGGTTCTTACGCTGCTGAGCATTAGCCTTCTTCTTAATACCTTCACGCATGCGCGTGGACACACGCTTCGATGTTGGTTTCCTCACTCTCATTGCAGTAGAGTTTCTAGAGATGAGATGCGCAGAAAAAAAGTCCCTCCGTGAAAAAGCTGCGTCAGCATTCTTTGAAGCTTACATAATACAAATGGCTGCAAATTCACTGATGTGAAGCAAAGACTATATACGGGAATAAAGCGATCAACTGTCATAGCATTGAAACTAAGGACCTATATCACCTTCTGTATCCAACTTCTCCATTTTCACCGGTGTCATTCCCTGACAGTTTGTGGTGTCCCTTCAGAACCTTAGATTTTGGAACAGCGGGTGCTTCAGGCTCTTCGAGTTCAGACTCAGAGTCCGAGTCGGAATCGCTGTCATCTTCGTGTGTGCTTATGTCGGCTTGAGAAGGCTGCCTATTGTTATTGAGTAACGTTGATATTAGCCCAGGCTGGTCAACCTTTATTTGGACCGGCGACAGGCTCGCCAGTGAGTCATGTCCCAAACCGATAATGTTTCCATTAGTATCATATATTGGCATCAAGCGCTGGACTTCTTTGGGTATGAGGCGATCAAGAACACGTTGTTTGATGCTGTTCTTAAAGTTGGTTTTTGCAACCTCGGCCGCTTTGCCAGCGTTGCTGAAATCCTCTGGACTCATGATAAGCTGGACCAGGGTAGTGTACTTGTTTGCGGGCACTGGGGCTGTTGAAGCAATTGCCAATACAGCGGGAAGTAGTTTGAGCAACATGTTAACTAGCAGGACTGATGGTACAAATAGATCAGAATACAAAAAGGTTGTTCACAAAAAGAGCGCAAAAAAATGTAAATATTTTGACAGAGTTCTTGCCAAAAACTACATTTGTGGATATTGGGAGGATACTATATGGTTTTGCACATTGGGTGAAACATTCTCACATTAGAACAAATAACTCTTTAATTTGGTGAGAATTGTCAATTCAGTGGTAGAACTCTTTGTAAGACTCTTCACATCACATATAAAAAAAACTATGAAGTGAGTGAGTGAACTTACATTATATGGAGACATAACTGAATGAGTAAATAGTAAATCTGGTAAGAACTGTATCTTTCAGAACTTTTCAAGGTTGAACCTTTTGTAAAATTCTACCCACATCATTGAACCTTCAATTTTAGTTATTCTTCCAAATTTAATGAACCATCTTCACATAACTCTAACTTACATTCAATTTAATATCTTATTCTTACATTTTACTTCAATCCCTATTCGTAGGCGAATCTTGTTCTTACATTTCACTTCAATCCCTATTCTTAAATGAATCGTACCGTATCCCTACCCAAAAATCTAACAATACGTAAGTATCCACATTCCGCTTTAGAAGTCTATCAATAATGCTTGTCTTTGCTCAAACTCTCCCGACTAGCATTCTCCGAGAAAGAATAAAACATCGCGCTCGCACTTTTCTTCGGCGCACCAAAAGGCTTGTTGAAACTGGAAAAGCTTCTCGACCCAAACAGGTTTGGCCCAAATGTAGGCTCATCCTGCAAACTCATTGTCAGGCGTGTGCGGAGGACCAGAAGGTCCGGTGGGTGAAAAGTTTGTTTTGGAGGCGGATTGGCCAAGCCTTCTTCTAAGTCGATCTCATCGGACCGTACTTTCGAGAACCGGCTCGTAAGCAGAGTGAGTGGATTCATGAGCTTTCTCACGAAGCGCTTCTTGTAAAAGCCCCAGATTGCAACAATCACAATAAATATAAAGAAGAATGGGAACTGACCGCTGATACTCTCCAGCACATCAGAAACCCCACTTCCAGATATGGACTCAGTGCCTCGCAGATCGCTTGGGAATATGCCCACAGTTAACTGACCTTCAGAAGGTAATTGCGAAGAGGCGTAAAGGAGGATTTTTCCTAAGGTCCAGGTCAATTCCGCGCCATCAACCGAACTAGCCAGACTGAATGCAGCCAGGTTTTTTGGCAATTCAAACCCATCGTGCAACACCAGGGTAACCCAACTGGCTTTAAAACATGCATTTTTCAAGAACTTGTCAGGATCCAAGTTCAGATACATCCCATTGGCAGAGTTGTCCAAAACCTTCTCCCACTCGAGCTCGCAGAACTCACGTGCGGCATCGTTGAACCGCAGAGATTCGTAGGATCCACCCATCCCAAATATATCTTGCGAAGTATACCAGTACTCAGAAATACCCACGAAAGTGTCCAGGCCAAAGTTGAGCTGAGGGGTGTGTATGCCGTTGAACAAGCATGGATAGTCTTTGCAAGGGAGATTCTTGAGAAGAAGTGGATAAATCGACTTCTGGCAAAGATCATAGTTTCCAATACCGTTGATTGTATATTTTTTTCCATTGTGTAAGTGGTCTATAGTGGCTCCTTTGGGCATACACGGATCGTTGATGGGCGTTGACAGGTCCACACTGGTGTATAGCGAAATCAACGTCGAGAGGTAGCGTTTGCGAGCTTCATTCGCACCAAACCCAAGCCAAGTTTCCACAAACACGTTCCAATGTTGTATTTCACCATTAATGTTACGGAGCACCACTGTACTCAAATCGTCTCTATGCTTTTCGATGTCCTCTTCAGATGGAACAAATGCTAGCTGCGAGGATGCGCCACCCATATCCATGAACCCCACAGAAGGACCTGGTGGTGCGGCAGGGAGTGCACTCACGTCCTTGGTATCCGAGTTCTCACTATGTTTATCCTGAAACATGCCTTTCAAATAGTTCAAGCCCAACCACCCATATATTCCCTCTGTAGACCCATCAATGATCTGCACAGACTCTTCGCAACTGGTGATCTTGAATTTGGTATGTTTCTTCCACGCTGAACATGTTTCAGACAAAATGGCCTTTTGCTGATTTGGCTCGAGCAAGCGCATTCCAGCCGTGGCCAAAACAAAGACCGGAGTATCCAGATGATGGCTCATTGGCACAATGTTTCCAGCAAAATCGGCAAGCTCCTTGAAATGTTTGCTCCATATTGCTTTAGGTTCGTCCTTGTATGATGAGACTCCTGGTGAAATCTTCAATTGCCAGTCCTTTTCATGGAGGATCTCCGGAGGTGAGTTCTGCACCACAGCGGATGTATCAGACAGCATAAGTTTCCAGCGGTAGACCTGGAGCCGGGATCCCGAAGATCCAGAATCAATTACAATGCCGTACTGGTATTCATCGTTGAGGTGCATTTCCAAAAATACAGATTTTTAGAAAAGATTAGATTCAACATGAGTATGTTGAGCACGAGCGAGCGAACTCACGAGCGAAGTGGGTGAGTGAGTGAGTGAGTGAGTGAGTAAGAATCAAGTAGGAACCAAGTGAGAATCAAGTTAGAATCAAGTGAGAATTAAATGAGCACAAGTGAGTGAATTAGGTAAGTAAACTAAATGAGTGAGTGTAAAAGTACAAATATTCACAAAGTTGCGACTGCCAATTTTTAAAGATCTGAGTCTCAGTAGCTCTCAAAAATTCTAAAAAACTAGCATCTAGTAATTGCGTTTGTTGCCTAAGTCATTGAAAATTGGACATTTAATGCATAATGATGTCTCATCATCTCCTGTTATTTCCCTACGTTAGTGTCTTCAGAGTATTGAAGAATCGACAATCTGGAGTCTTAAAGACTTAAATACGATAAAAGGTTTGAAAGGTTTAAACAGCATAATTATAATAACTGTTAGGGATTTCACGCTATAGTTGGGAAATTTACTTGTTGCTAACTTGTTTATTCAAAGAGGCTATTTCAGACGTATTTATAGCTGAGTCGGGCGGGGTATAGCGTAGCTATCGAGCGGAGTTTTGGCTAATAACTCCCGGTCGAACGGCCTCGCTCTATTGTCTTTGGCTAGAGTTTGTCTGATAGAAGTTTCTAGAGTACTAGTTCGCGGACTTTGTAATACTTAATCAGAGTAGTCTTATATGCAGTCCACAATACCCTCCAGACCCTTACAATAACCAGTAGGATACTGGCAAAAATCACACAATTCCTATCAACTACCTTTGCAATTGACACACCATTATATTACGTACATCATTCATATTTGCTATTTATCCCTCCAATAGTGTAGTTTCACTCACTAACACTTGGAAGTTGTCTCTTCAATAGTGTAAGTTCACTCACTCACTTACTCGTTATGCCGTGAAGTTCGCAAATATAGTCCACGTGACTCAAATCTAATCCAATCATTTCTCCACCTAAAACAGCATAATCATACTACGTACAAGCCATTTGTACTCAGAAACAAAACCTTCAAGCACTATGCTAATACTTCCTAATACCCCACTCCCCAAAAACATCCCTTTAGCAGTATCCTCAATTGCAACAGTGAGAGCATCCACCTTTCTCTCCCTTTCAAACTACAATGAATGTATCAGATATACCGCCAACCTTGAGGAATATCTAACAGCCTTACTATCGTTAGACAATTCACAGCACTTGGGAAACGGTGTCCCATGGACCAACATTACGAAGGTTTCCTCACAATGGTCAGTGATGGACGAAATTCAAACCGCAGTGTACAGTATTGCTCTTGTCTACATTAGGGTGGGCTCCGAACTTGCCAACCAGCTAATTGAGAAAGACCCATCTGAAGAGAACGACTCAGAATGGCGGCTGGTTGCTGAATCATACCACAAAGCTATTCTGTTTGCCAAATATGGGATGACTCTAGAGAGAAATCAACCAAATCCCAACTCAGAATTGAACACTTTCGAGGATTCCTCCTATAACTTCCCGCTTGTGGTCAAGCTAGCAGAGATTGCATCTCAAATGGCCATTCTTGCGAAATTCTCATGGGTTAACCGATCGTCGCTCATAGAGTACAATGACGTCGCAAAGAATACAAACAACGGCACATTAGCTCGTGTAGCAATATATATTGTGAGTGAGCTAGGTGTCGTCTCCAACTTGCTGACACCACTTCCCAACCAAAACCTCGCATCTAGATTGAGTGGGAAAAACGAAGATACTGCGGAGCTGTCCAGTACAAAGAGTGCAAATATCTCTTCTTGGCCATATTACCTTTCCATAATGACACGGTACGCAAGTGCCTATGCTGCAATGTTTCTTCTGATTGAAAACTATCAACAAGATAGAATTGGACAAGCCATTGGCCTTGTGAGATTTGCCTTAGTAAAACTACAGAGCAAATCTATTGAGCCCGGTGACAAGGGTGGCAAAATAAGAGGAATTAAGGAGAAGTTTGCAGCCAAGAGAAACGAAAGTTTGCTCAAGAAGATCAATGCCATCCTGAAACTTGATATAGACAAGCTGGTTTTTGATGGTGTGGTGGTCTTGACAGACTTGTCGTACTTGTTTGACTTATTGATACAATTAAATGTCAAGTATGAAAAGGAAAATTCCATGTTGGGATTCCAAGAGGTTGCAGACTGGAAGGAAATTCAAAGTGATACCAAGTGGCCAATGGGTGCCAAAATACCGATGAGCAAGGTTGAGCCTTGGGGACAGCAAAAAAAGAGGACGTATTACTAGATCATTGTAATTCTTCATACAGAGATAAAAATGTTATCAAGACATACTTTAGGGAGTTTACAACCTGGTGGGGCATCATTTACTAATCGCGTTAAACTGAGTCTAAAGATGTAATTGGTCATTGAACTGAACTACACCTGCAACTTCTCACTCAGTAAAAAGTTTGGCATTGCGTAAAACCGCAAAAAGCAGTCTGAACGAAGACCTCCAAATAGCACTTTAATTATGATCAATTTGTACTTAACTTACGAAACTTTATGCATGGATGTTCACTCAATTACCATACAAATAAATTACTTTCGACATTTAGTGCCTTTTTGTCACTCTTCTTGAGAGTGCCCTCTTCTCCCAAAATCTCGTGCCTTCAACCCCAGTCTCTTCAAAGTACCCATTTATTCACCCTCATTGTCCCTGGTGGTGCGTTGCATTACGGAAAATCTCTCTCAATTCAGACCTTCCAATGGAATATTCAACCTCCCCATCGAAGTGGGTCCTCAAAATTGTGGTCAAACGGTTAAAGTAATCCACGAAAGCATCCTCCATGTCACCCCACAATCTTCTAACCAACTCATTTTCGTAGGGTTCACCATCAACCAAGAAATGCTTCTCGAAACGACCACGGATATCACTTGCACGTGCAGTAATATCTTTGGCGGTATATCCCAGAAGTAAGTTTCTCATATACTTCTTATTGTATTTCTTTGCTTTTCCGCTTTTGATCAACTGCTCATATGTCGTGACAAAATCGACTAACTTGCCGATATTTTTCGTGATTTGCTTATGGAAGTATGCGTCCTTCACCCTAACAAATACGGTATCCAACATTAATCTGATCTTCCGCACCAGCTGTGCGCCTCCACTTAATTGATCCATTGAATAGTAGACATTTTGTAAAATTGCAACGTTGCGATGCTCACGTTCCTTATCATCCATTTCGTGATTCTTCAAAAGTGGGTCTTCCTTCAAGAAGAGCCCCTCCATCAGCTCTGCCAATTGCCTGTATGATTCGTCCACCATATTACGGACCGCTGTGTTTCTCAATTCAGGATTGCCATCTATAGAATCCTCAACGATCGTAATCATAGTGACTGTGTTTTTCACAACCGGTAACACACCACCCTTGCTCATTACCATCGCCTTTGTGATGTTTTCAACCATGCCTTCAATAAATTTACTCCACATGCCTCTGTACTTGTCCACCGCCTTCTGATAGAAGTTGTACACCACGTAGTCATAGCCCGGTAAGCCTTGTTTGGATGCCAACACAGTCTCAAGGTGAACCAAAACCATTGGTAACAGTAAATCGGGGGGATTGGCATGCTTGAGCAAACTGTTCACAAAATTACCGCAAATGGCCTGCATGGCAACAATCATAGCATTCAGAGAGTGTGTTTCAAACAGCTCATTGATGGGCGTACCGTCGAGGACAGCCTTCCTTTCTTTCCACGGATGCTCATTAAAATATGTAGCCAAATCAAGACCAGTAATGTCAAGGTGAAAGAATGCTCCAAGGAAAAACTTAACAGCTTGGATCAAATCAGCAGCCTCGCCCACCAATTGGATGATATCGACGGGATCTTCAACAACTGCACTAGATGTTACCCCTGAGTTCATGGGTACTCCTGATCCCTGTGCGAATTTCTTTACACTTTGTACGTGTTGACCAGACTTGTTGTGGCCTAACCTGCCAGAGATTCTTGAAGTCAAGGATCTCTTGAGGGGACTGGAATGCTCATAATGTTCTTCTTCATCAGCTTTGACTTTAATTCTTCCCAAGTGGACTTCCAATACCTTATCTAAGAAGTCCAGCATGATTGTAGTGAAACATGCATTCATCCTTCCAAATGAGTCTGTGGTAACGACCTTGACAAAGTAAGACAATCCACTAAACACAATTAAATTGTTCAATTCGCGCACGAGATGTGTCGCTCTAAACAGCAGGATCTCGAGTGTCAACTGATGAACGATTTGACGTATCTCATGTTCGAAGAACAGCACAAAGTTCTGCAGAAACATCGATGTGACATTTTCGTAGCTTGTTTTGAACTCCTTCAAAGCACGCATGCTACTCAAGTTCTCTTCTTCATCACATAAGGTCTCTAACGCGTCGCAAATTACGAGAAGTTTGTGCTCCAACATTTCCAAGCGTGATATTCTTCTGAACTCGTTGAAATTAGCCACGCCACGCAATTCTTCATCGTTGATACTGACCTTCAAAAGGATATCTTCGAGGTCTTTCTTAAGTGTTTTCTTGTTGATTGCTTTCACCTGAAGACCCTGTGAATTATTCTCAATCTCAGCAATATCTCCCGATAAGAATTTGAAGTCGAGCTCCATACGGCGGAAGACTTGGGAAAGATGATCGATTTCAGCAAGTGATACAGACATGTCATTCAGAGACTCACTTTGTTGGCTGAAATCCAAACTAACCAACTCCTTCACATTTTTCTGTTTCACAGTATCCAATTCAAGGGCGAGTTTACGCACTAGATTGCCAGCATCGTCTTTGGCACTCCATCTAATTTCATCTAACAACTCATCCATCTCAGGATCTTTAACCGGGTTAGGAATTATATTTTCCGCACGACGGCGTATGTTCAAAGGCTCGTGGCTATCTGGGATCTCGCCTATCAGCAGCTCCGCCAGGTCGTTGTCGTGTGAAACCAACGAGGGCGGTGCATTTAAGTCCTCAACTTCCTCAGCTTCTCCAAACTTAAATGTGTCATCAGGAACTTGTGACATGTGGTTATCGAGAAGATCAGCAATCTCCCTCATGGAATCATCGAGAGTAGTAGAGGCGGGCTTGGAGCGTGTTTGAGAGTCTTTTCTTGCTGCCTTAGTGTTGTCCACGTTCAGCAACTCCTTGGACTTGACTGATGCCTTGTCACGATCGTCCATGACTTTTACACGAACAGAATCTGTATCAAGTACGCTTGCATCATCTTCTGAAATTTGCAAATCTTTGCCCAGCTGCAAGGCCCCTGGTTTGGAGTCTGCCCATGCATGACGCGGTCTAGACTCACTTTCTTGTATAGCCCCGGGTTTTGAATCTGCCCACGCATGGCGCGATTTAGACTCACTTTCTTCTATCAATTGTGCTGTGTGGTGGTCAGGAATATGTTCCGCGAACTCGGCGATGGAATCTGATGCTCTTGACCTCAGTGAACGCCGTGGATCAAATTTTGATTCCTGAGCATCCCTTGAGAGCTGGCTCTCAAGCTCAGAATTGAGGTAGGCCAGTGTTTCGAGGTTTTCCAGGGTATCGTTCGGTTTGAAATCGAAAGAATGCGTGTCGTCATGGGAAACGTCACGCTGGGGTTGACCAATAACATGCATGTCCTTCGGAGGAAGCTGCCCAAAGTCAAGGCCAGACATGTTAGGAATAGGTCCGGTGCTGGTAACAGGACTGGAGTGATTGCTTCCTTTATTAGCAGCCGGGTTTAACATGGACGGTCCAGAATTCCTCTGCCTAAGTCCTTGGGGGTCGAGACTCCCAGCAGAAGTGGGGATGCCCCTGCTAGGACTTCTGCTAACACTACCGCTCGAATCCACACGTTGTGTTCCTGAAGGAATAGGCGAAGCAGTCTCACTTCTCCTTTGTGGCTGCGGCGGTAATCTGAAGTCTTGTAACGTAAATCCCGTTAACTTGGGGTACCTTCCCGTAAAACTACCATACGCACTGGTCAAGTATCTCGCAAACTTCCATATGCGCTCCAAACCCTCATCAACTCTCCAATAGTAGTCTTTGTTCAACGAAAGAATAATACCCTTGCTACCAACCTTGGTTATGCCAGACAATTCTTCCAAGTCCCAAGTCCTCCCAATCTGGTACAAACTTTTGCGATCATTGTATTTACCCTTCTGTATAAGTGGTTTTCCAGGGTGTTTTAAACACACCACAAGCACACGAGATTTGATTGAGCCAATTTGAGCCGCAGGGAGATGATCTGGCGGCGGAGCCAGCGGGAACAACAGGTACTCTTTAATTGATATATGTGTTTGGTAGGTCGTATCTAGAATTCGGCGCCCCAGTTTAGGGTCATCTATGTTTTTCGAGTAGCAGTCAAAGATGAGCTTTTCTGTTACCTTTTTGCGATCTTTTGGTTCTACAGATTGAATCGAGCTGGCTGGCGAATTCATCCTCTGCATGGGTGATCTTGGCGAGTTACCAGGGTGTACAAGTTGTGTGAGATCTGGCGATTGGAATCCGTGCATTGCGTGGGGCGAGTTTGTTGTTCTCATAGGCCCAGTGGTACGGGGAGATCCCATGGTTTGGTAAGGAGCTTGCGCTTGCTGCTGAGGACTGAGCCTTGTGGGGAATTGCGGCAGCAGGGGATAGCCGTGCAGTGAGGGGTACGGAAGAGATCCCGTTCCTCGTGACTGTGATTGGCCAACGCCAGATCCGTCTGGATGCGATCTGGGGTACATTGTTGTCCTCAATAGTTTTGGGCAGAAAAATTAACGAGCGCTAACGGACTTGTAAACGAAAAGTGCGCTACCAAAGTTTGAATTGAATTAGTAACAGCTATGATTTAGATTGAGCAAGGTAGTTTGAAAAGAGTTGATTGGATTGCTATAAATGGTGGCTTGAGGCTTGGTAGCTGGTGAAGTTTGACGAGTTGTCCTATATATATTTGTGTATCTTATGACACCATATTTGTTTACATGAGATTTTACGATTAACTGATTTCAATGATGATTTGCATTTGGGATCTTCCACTCTAGTATAAGCTGGTTTCGACTAAAACGGAATACGATAGCCATAGAATTTTGAGTCGTTTGATCAAAATCAAGTTAATCAAACTTCGGCAAAGGATGGACATTAATAAGTGTTAATATCCAATGATGAGGTCTAAACTTGAAAGTCTTCTGTAATCTCACTCTTGAGAAATGTCTTGTATTATGATGGACAGTGATCCTATTAAGATATTTGTGTTTCAAATATTGATTAATGTGCTGTATTTTAGTTTTGTTTATGGCTGGTATCAGACTTAGCACCATCTCAATCAGCACCCTTAACTGGTATTCACTCATTCAATCACTCACTAACTCACTCTCTCTCTCACTAGCTCACTCACTCTCTCATTCAATATTTACTCACTCACTCCACTCACTCACTCTCTCATTCAATATTTACTCACTCACTCCACTCACTCACTCTCTCATTCAATATTTACTCACTCACTCCACTCACTCACTCACTTCAATCGCTTCGCTCGTGAAGTTTCTACAACCTCCAATATACTCATACTTCTCACTTCTTCTTACCCTTTCCTTTCTTCTTGTTTTGAGACTTGTCCACAGGGCTTGGTTGATTCTTGTCCACAGGGCTTGGTTGATTCTTGGAATCTATCCCCTCATCAACAGTCGCTTCCTTAGAAACTTCGGCCTGTTCTATCTCAGCTTTTTCAGCGTCTGTAGTGGTCTCTTTTTTAATGGCATCTTGCACTTTGTCAGCAACCTCCTCTGGCTTTTCTGACTTTTCTTGGGGCTTTTCAGAACCAGCAGCCTTGTTGGCTGGTGGAGCAGGTCTAGTTTCAATATTGACGGTGATCTTCTCAGTAATCAGGTTAGGAACACCCCAGAGTTCTGCCAAGTCACTTTTCCTGTTGTCAATTGCATACACTCTTCTTCTCAATGCCTCGTTGAAGCAAACCTCTTGAACTGTTGGGAAGAATATTTGCGACCAACCTGGCTTGATGCTCTCCACCTCCTGGACGATGTCCTTGATTTCCAACTCCTGGAACTTGGTCTCGAATTCGTATTGCTTGAAAAGTTCATCTCCAATCAAACCTTCTTGGTACAACTTTTGATAAGCTTGTTCACATTCCTTCAACTTCATCGATCTGCGCACAGCCTCGGCACCTCTGCGCAATAATGCCGCTTTAATCAACTTATCGTCTGGTTTGACATCCAGCTGATTCATACTTTCCTTCATGTTTAAGTACAACTGCAAAGGAAAGTTGTCCTCAAATATCGGCTCGACCTTTGAGAGCTTTGCAAGTCTGTTTCTCTTGTACAAGTGAGCAAACACCGCAAAGATACCACCCATGATGGCAAGGTAGACTAGCGGCGTGAACACCGAGATCTTGATTTGTTCTTGTGTAATGGTCTCGCTGTCCATGCTGTCTGTGATTGAAAATTAACGTGCTGTTTTTCACAGAAAAGTCTCCACGAAAAGATTATGTAATGAAGAGGCACGTAGAAACAGTGGAAGGTTGCAAAAACGAGCTTCCCTAGACTGACTACAATTATCTGTGTATATAATATGAAAGTGTGACAATTATCTGTGTATATAATATGAAAGTGTGACAATTATCTGTGTAGATAATATGAAAGTATGACAACATTCTTTGTATATATGAAAGTATGACAATATTTCTTGTATATATTAAAGTATGACAACATTCCGTGTATACAATATGAAAATATAAGAAACAGCCTTCAAGCTAATCTCTCTCTACAACACTCAAGCCCAACCATTGGGACAATTCCTTAAACAAAGCACACCCGTTCTCTCCCTCAAATGACTGAATCAAGTCATCATTAACGGTGAAGTCACTCACCTCTTCACCACTAAGTATCTGTGCTTGGGCGGCCTTTGCCTGTTCATCAGGAACAAGGATTTCGTAAAACAAGCCCAATTCCACAAGCTTCTTAGTGTCAATGTCTTTAAATTCCCCCAAAGTCTTGGGGAATTCCGTAGGAAAGTCACCATCTTTATTGCTAATTGGAATGATTTCGTCCGTATCGGCTTCGATCTTGGAGTTATAAAGTCTTTTGATTGAGCGCGATTCCAATTCATCGAGCTGGCCTTGTAATTCGCTAACTAGCTGCACGATGTCTTCGTTGGTCACATAATCCAGGTTTTCGCCAAGAGCAGACTGTGGTTCCTGAGACCGTATCTTCTCCCGAACATCCCGTACTTGTAATTCCATCAACTTTTGTCCGGTTTGTGCAATCACCTTGGACTGCTTTTCCACGATTGCCGATAAAGAGGCCACTTTGGCATTGAGTTCCTCGAGAGACATGTTGACTGACAGAATAAGTTGTGATCAAAAACGAAGCGATCGAAGGGTAATCTGTAGACTACAACCTGTAAATTACTGATAACTTGCAAAAGGAATGAATAACCTGCAAAAGGAATGAACGAATGAGTGAACTTCACGAGCAAAGCGAGTGATGTGAGTGAGAGAGTGAACTTACAGTATTATAGAGATATCTTAACGAGTGAGTGAACTTGCTTTATTATAGAAATAATTGAACGAGTGAGCAAACTCACACTATTATAGAGATATCCGAACGAGTGAGTGACGTATAGATATAATTGAACCGAGCAGCTTTCAATCAAATAACGGCCCTATAGTATACATCACGAACTAATCATAATACATGTTCAAACACGATCATTCAAATCACTAACTCATCATAATACCCGCTTAAACAAATCTATCATTCAAACCACTCATCTGATATCCATGTTTGGGTGCAACTTTTTCAGATCTTTTTTGCGCATCTCATGTTCACAATGGGTGCTCCAATACGCAATGAGCTGATAGGATCCAAATCTGCCAGAAGAAGAAGAAAGAGAAGAACAGCATATCTGTAAATTACTGATAATTCACGAGCGAGTGAAGTGAGTGAGTGAGAGTAATTGATTGAGTGAATGAATAGAGAAAATAAGTTGTGCTGTAGTGATTGACTAACTAACCGACTGACTGACTAACCGACTGACTGACTAACCGACTGACTGACTAACCGACTGACTGACTAACCGACTGACTGACTAACCGACTGACTGACTAACCGACTGACTGACTAACCGACTGACTGACTAACCGACTGACTGACTAACCGACTGACTGACTAACCGACTGACTGACTAACCGACTGACTGACTAACC
>JAJLWI010000009.1:91479-128808 GCA_030674215.1 Kodamaea nitidulidarum | reverse complement strand
TGAAGACATCATAGGAGATGACAACTGAATGATTTTCACAATACTATGCATTTTTGTCTTAATGAGTTATAAGGAATGAATAACCTGCAAAAGTGTATGTATACGAGCCAAACAATAAAGGGTGATAACATGTAATCGCTGGAGAAGTTGAACCAGCAAAACACCTCAAGATTGAGAAGCCAAGCTGCAAAAAACTATAAGGTACTGAAGGAGAAAAGAATTATTGAGAAATTCAGTTGACTTGATAAGGAGTGTTATTGAGTGAATGAGCTGAACGGGATGAGTGAAATATCGAACTCCTTTCGTGCTTACATGACACTTTCTTTACACTTACTCACTTCACACTTGCTCACTCTTACTCCTTCCCACTCACTTCAGCTTCTTCACTCTCTATTCTTCACTCTCCACTCTCGCCTTACCCGCCTTTCTCGCTCAATGATTACATAAGACCTATAAAACCAATAAAAAAAGCTAAAACTCAACTAGTGCCAAATGGTTCGCGAGTCCCTGCCTTTCATCTAAATACAAGTATTGTCCAGCTGCATAATAGACCACAACAGCACCATATATCATTCCGCCAGACCGGTAACCGAACAGGCGATATTGTAAACTCAGTCATTTAGCAGCTATATATAATGTAAGCTCACTCACTCATTTAGCAGCTATATACAATGTAAGCTCACTCACTCATTTAGCAGCTATATACAATGTAAGCTCACTCATTCACTCACTTCACGAGCGAAGCGAGTGAAGTTGGACACGAAAGCCATGTGCTTTGTAAACTAGCTTGGCACCCCATGAAAAGTTAATTTGCAATTTTTCGCTCGTAAAGCATTGTAGTATTTGTTTGAATCCACATATCCGAAGCATATTGTCTTGAAGCTCAATGGACATAGCTTAGTCCCTAGATGCACGCGAGGCTATAATTTGCCAGGATATTTGATGCACCAATTAAAAAGCACATGTACACAAAATCCAAAGGAATTACTTGAACTGAATTGGTTTTAGACTTTTGCCGTAGGGCCTTATCGAATATTTTCACTAATAATGTCAAAGAAGTTGACGTACACAACAATAAAGTTTTTGCCCCCTTATTAATACCCTTTGTGTTAATAGTTCTGGAAACACCAACCACGAGAAAATTGTTATCATCATGTTGAAAGCTTCTAAAACGTTGGGCCATATCGTATATGCCTTAAGCCAACATCTCCCCCAAATTTGAGCCTCCCTCCACATATTCCCTAAAAAGTAAGCCTCTCCCCCAATTTACTTGTTCGTGTTCAGAACCTTCCCCGGAGTTTGACATGCGCAAACAAAAAGCATACATTCCCGGGGATTAGTACATTCTGAATTAGTACATGCTCATGTAAGATAAAAACCTAACACTCAAAGTATTACAAACATATGCTAATCCATGGCAATAGGTTACATTTTGTCCCACACCGCCTCAACCCCAATAGGTCCGCCTTTCCGTCAAAATCGGGGTGTCGTGTACACTGTAGCCGTGTGCAAGCTTCTCCATTAACCTCTATTAGGCAGCTCACCAAGACGGAGCGAAAAATATTTGTTCGCAAAGGGTACTTGTTACTACTTCCTGCCTCCTTTTTCACATGTAGCACCAAGTCGTAGAAGACTTCTTTCTGCATCTACATCTTGGTTGCTTATACGGGAAACTACACAAAAGGTAGAAAATACGAAACAAATGTTTCCGCGGAATACAATATGGAAGCAATTCTTCACTTCCGTTTATCCTTTACTTTTCGTCTATTGAAGGATAATTACAAGCTTTGTCGGCGGGGCACATTATTCTCGCGCCTCCAATTCAAAAGTTAAAAAGTACATTTGCCGTGGAGAATGCCTGCGGGGAGGTCACGTGCTCAGCTTTAAATCGGCACAGGATGTAGAGAGTATCCGACACGCCCAGCGTTCTGGTTCGGAAGGGGCGCTTTGAAATACTTTGCCACTCCGTTCCACCATGAAAACTGAAGCAATCACGTAGGCACGCCTGGCAGTTTCGGCCCGGGTAGACAAGGGGTGGCCCAGCAATGTCGATCACCCTCAAAAAAAAACATTGCGGTACTCAAATGGTAGGTGGGGCTCGGGGAGGGGAACTTCCGTACATAAGAGCTTTTTTTGACCAAAGGCGGTCTTACGTAAGCCGAATGTACTCATTTGCAGCCAGTTAGGAGGTTGGCATAAATTACCCTTTGTGCTGGTATTGCTGAGCCATTCATGTGACGGCCGCCGGTCCAAAGACAAGCACTCCGAAGTCTGCTTCCAAACGCCTCAAGTTGATACCGTTGCAGGATTAACAAGTTGTATTTTTTTCGGCTTTTTCATCCTCGGCCAAAGCTTCAAGTGGCGTACCTCTACACACTCTACAATCAGTTCGTAACCCTTTAATTAACCTACCTAGAATAATACAGCCTCCCTTTAATTAACCTACCTGGAATAATACAGCCTTGCTGTGTCTATCATCGTGGTTATATGCAATAATTTCCTTTTAACGTGCCTCATAACCAATACTCGTCCAAGTAGTTGTAATCACACATATGACCATTAATCTCCTCCCTGGAACTTATTATGCAGTTGAATGTGACCTTTTTCGTACTTCTATATGTGTTCACTCTGATCTTCAAGTTTGATTTGCGTGAGTAGAGCGCCACCTGTGCGTCCATTGTACTCATTACCAGCCCAACACGCTTGCGTGTTGGTGCAATCTTGACTTTGTCATAGTCAGGAACATAGCCTGAGTCATACAGCAGCAATGAGGATGCGTCATCCCACAGAGACATGATCAGTGACGATTCAGAATCAGATGTGTCTGCATCGTCATATGTTACCTCTTCTACTTGAGTGGCAACAGGTTCCAGCTGTACCTCACGTATATACATTGGTCCATACAACCAGGTGATGTCACCTATCTTATTCCAATTTATGACATGGGGCGTACACCTTGGAAGTCTGTGTAAGTTCATGGCTTGTCTTCTCCAACATGCGTTGCGTAGTCTTGCTTTTAAAATGGGGTCGGTAATATCGTTAAAGTTGCTGACAAGGTTGAGGTTATCACTGAGGTACTCCAGGTACTCACAGTCGAGGTAGTCAGTGTTTGAAGTGGGCACTATAGGCCGCCTCACCATGTCGTCGTTAAAATGCATACTCTTGTTGTCATAATCTTGGGCAGATTGCAAGGTATAAATACCGGCACCTCAGGAAAGTTCACATCATCATCTTGTTGGCCTGATAAAAAATTATTTTGTACACAAAAGCTACTTTGAAAAATAATCTCAAATGCCTTTTCCTGTATGGCGTATCCTCATAAGGAATGCCCAAGGAATCAACAATGGGGGAAAGACACATGTATGGAATATCTCGCTTCGGGTGAACACCCGGGCATGTGATAGACCCCATATGTGGTGTACACTTTGAACATGGAGGTTTTTATTCCATACCTCAGGAGTATGCTTCGGATACTGAATAAAGTTAAGCTTGGCCAACCCTGTTTCTCGTCTCCGCGTAGGTATGCTCCGCGAGCGCACCGAAAAAAAAATAGTGCGCATTGGAACGACAGTTTAAAGATGCGGCATCTGGTTAGAGACACAATATGCAGTTCTTAAGCCCATCCCTTGTAAGACAAAGCCACTGAAACAGACTATTCCACTAAAATCCCAGTTAACAGTGACTAAGCCAACACGTGTATGCCCAAAAGGTGATTGTTCAGTGACTGTTCAGTGACTGTTCAGTGACTGTTAAGTGACTTTGGTTTGGGTTTGGCAAAAGGTCTGTGAAATTTACATGCGCAAGCAATTTGCCAAGGTTCTGGAGTAACGCAAGGATGCTCCTCTGGATGAATCGCTCTCCCCGCTCATCGTTCCAGTTGGTGTTACATTTCTAGAAATTACTTATTTTTCGGCACAAAAACCAGAGCCTTTTTAAATCAATGTATACTCAGTCCTTTGTGCACATCGGGATTAATACCAGTTCATGGGGTAGACATCGGTATAAATTCCAGGTGATGCTTGAATTTCGCCAAAACTTGGTCATCTCCCCGAATCTCATGACCTGCTTGGAACACGGAATTTGTACATTAGCATGTATACAATGACACTATTTTATAAGATGCAAATCTACGTCTCGACTGCATTCTTGACTTTATTTGTCTCTACACAAGAGGAAATGGCTTTGTGTATTCAAGAGTCCACACTTGTTAGAAACACAATGTAGAACGGAATGAGTTTGAGGACATGTGGAAACGGTAGAATGAGTTTAGGGACATGTATTGAGCGTTAAGCGCACGCTCAAGGTTCGTATTTAATTCTTGGTATCTGGGGAATTACACAAGGACAAGGGTGTTCCATGCTGAACGATAAATGCTATAAACCGCGATGAGATCACGGTGCCCGGGACGGAACCCATTACGAGCCGTGGTCTCATAAGCTTTTAGATTTGATGCTTTAAGCATTCACTTAAATTGGTCTCCCATAATAAGCTACTGGTAAAGACACTATCTTTTGATGGCCTCATTTATCTGTGAGCAGTCCACCAATGAAGGGCCTTACTTTCCCCGCATAAAGTATATGGAACAAGATCTGTGCTGATATGCACCTTAATAGATCGGAATCAAATGCGGAATTTTCTTTCAATCATGGCTCTGTACTGCACATAGCCTCCCCTCAACATACTTGATGGACACTGCTGAGCAAGTACAGTGAGGAAGGTGCAGAAGACGAGACGAATATTGGGGATTTGGGCTCTGGTATTGCGTATAATCAGCCAGATCCTGTTTCGGCAAAGCTGTCACGGCTTTGATCACTCGTTTGTCATATGTCAGTGCTTCTCATCTGGTCCTCACGTGAGTAATGGTCTTGCATGTCGGAAAAATTATCATTCCGCTTTGTCCTCCAATTCATATACAGGGCCAAGAAAAAGAAAGACAATCGGAACAACTGAAACTGCGAAACTCTATTTCGAGATTTTGATCCATGGTACTAGGGATGTCAAGTTTCTTTTTCTACGTCAACGGCAAGAGATGGTGATATCTGTTAGAGGCATTACATGAAGGTCTCCCAGTGGAGTTTATTTGATCCTTCACTTTTGTGTTAAAGTTACCCAATTACAGGCTTTATTTCAAACATTTCGGATTTCATTTGTCAGGAATGTTACTGGCGGTAATCCGAATCCCGAGAACCAATATTAAACCAGTATACATATTGAAGGGGATCCGACACCTGCATCACATATATGTAAGGGGCGTTATGAACTAGCGAGAAGTGAACATGAATGAAACACGCGGGACTTCAGTTGTGGTTCGACATCAGTAGATGGGACAGATGAAGATAACGTATGGGATTGTATATTAATTGATTTCTGGAAGGGCAGAGTGTGTTGATACTAAATGTTACGACTGAGTATTACAACTGAGTGTTACGGACTGAGTATTGCGACTGAGTGTTACGACTAAGTGTTACTGACTGTGACTGACCAACTTCTGACTTGCTTCTTATCTGAATATGACCTGCTACTTTTAGTGTGACTAAATTTATGTTTGATTGTCTCGTGATGAGACCAAAGACGTCAGACGTAAATCCCCGATCGCTTTCCAGTATCGGACGAAAAAAAGTAAATATCTTTACCCTGCAATCGGTGTTAACTTCCGTGGCATTGCTTTATTACACAAAGCTTGTATCTGAGCCCTTTTATACATTTAAGCTTCCAAAAGAAGTAATGGCCGAGCGGCCAATAAGAGGGATTATGTATAAAAGCTTATATACAAATACCTTTCATACTTTCTCGGCAATATCCCGAGGGCTTTGTACGCTTACAAATGCGCTTTGGCTAAAAGCAAGTGTTAGGGTGAGGTAACCTGCATTAGCCCTCTTTTTACAGGTTACAAAGGCCGTAGCGCGGACGGCAACTCTCGACGAGAAGTATTCAAAGCCAGGCCATACATCCATGTGGCGCACACGCACTTTTTCCCAAGTAGTCCTCATACCTCCATTAGCTTGCCTAAGCTAGAATTGTTTGTAAGCAACATTTTTTCGACTTTTTATCGGTCCGGCTCATTGCGGTTTCTATTACAGCCTTTTTGAATAATTTCGAGCAATGAGGACAGCGGTACCTTCTGAAGCATCGATGGCTCAATCGCCGACGCCGTCTGGAAACCATCCATTTCTCAACTCCAGATCAAGCAGTTTCAACGAGAGCGGTGATATAGACTTCAAAACTGTCACCAAGCATTTGATTTCTCCTGATGATGCACTCAAACATCCTGGTGGTGACATAACGAGGCATTTGTACCAGCAGGTTGACGATGCGCTGTCAGCTGTTGATGATCTGGTGCCTAGAAGAAGACTTACCCGTAGTTCTTCATTCTCCACCTACCTCGCTGAGACCCGTAGAGGCTCCACAGCTAGTGATATCAACGTTCCTGGTGGGTTCAGACGTGAGTTCCTTGTCAACAACGCAATTCAAAACAACGAAGAGCCACCGAACTTCCTCACCAAAAACTTCATGGAGTTCCTCTCCATTTATGGCCACTTTGCCGGAGAGGACTTTGATGACGATGCCGCTGAGTCCAGTGACAATGACCTGGCAGTCGATGAAGAGTCGTCCTTGCTTAGAGCTAGGGATCCCCACTACGGTGCGGTTCCCAAGCAGCTTCCCACGTACAAATCTCCGTCAAAGGGTACTGCATCGGTGGCCAAGACCTTTTTTTTGGTGTTCAAGTCGCTCGTTGGTAGTGGAGTGTTGTTTCTTCCACGTGCTTTCTACAATGGTGGTATGACTTTCCTGATTGTTACACTCACAACTTTTGGAATCCTCACCTACTTCTGTTACTTTGTTCTCATCAAGTCGAAGAAAATCTTGAACTTGACCAGTTTTGGTGAATTGGGATACAAGACATACGGACAACCATTGAAAGTGTGCATCTTGATCTCCATCATCATTTCGCAGATCGGCTTTGTGGCTACCTATATCCTTTTCACCGCAGAGAACATGATGAGCTTCATGAGTACCTTCATAGATAGCCCTTATCTCACAACTGCAAACATTGTGATGATGCAATGCTTACTTCTTATACCGCTTGTTCTCATCAGAAACCTCACCAAGCTTTCGCTCATCAGTCTTATCTCATCGGTGTTCATCCTCACGGGTCTTCTCATCATCTTCTACCACTGCGGTGCGCTGCTTTTGGAATATGGTATCGGCCCCAACATCGTTCAGTTCAACTCACGGTCGTGGTCCATGTTGATCGGTGTGGCTGTGACTTCATTTGAGGGTATTGGATTGATCTTGCCTATCGAGTCATCCATGGCTCAGCCAGAGAAGTTCCCTATGGTGTTGAGTGTGAGCATGTTCATTATCACTTCGCTCTTTGTGGCCATTGGTACGGTGGGCTATACTGCATTCGGCGACAAGGTCAAGCTGATTGTCATCTTGAACCTCCCTCAGAAGAGATTTGAAGTGCAGTCTATCCTTGTTCTCTACTCTGTTGCGGTTTTCCTCACTGCTCCATTGCAACTTTTCCCAGCCATCCGTATTGGGGAAGGGCTCATATTCCATCGTGGGTCCAAAGCCTCCAAAAAAGGGAAACTTTATCACTCTGGGAAATATAACCCACAGGTCAAGTGGCTCAAGAACTTATTCCGTGCAGCAAGCGTTGTGTTCATCTGCAGCGTTGCGTACTTGAATGCGAATAATATCGACAAATTCATCTCGTTCAACGGGTGTTTTGCCTGTATTCCATTGGTTTACATCTACCCTCCGTTGATACACTTGAAGCTGTTGGAGCAAAAGCCCAGTTTGAGCGATACTGACAGGTGGTTGAGAGTGTGCGACTGGACGTTGATAGGTGTTGGGGCTGTTACAGTTGTGTACACAACATACCAGGTATTATTTATGAATTAGAGTATATACCAAAATAATTATTGGGAAGAAGGATTCTTTGTTCTCTAGAGGTGAGGAAAAGCAATATGACTTCTAGAACCTGTTAATGCAAGAACGAACTTCACGAGTGAAGTGAGTGGATGAGTGGACTTTCACAACGAAGATATCTGTAGGTTTACATATATGTGAACAAACATGTTTTACAAAGACAACTGAATGAGGGCATGGATTGTTTGGTGATGAAGAAACTTAGAGTTTGACTCTGTCGTTTGAATACAAGGACAACAGTATGAATTCTTTGTCAGCTGATTTAGGTAAATCATAAATCCGCCCTTTAGTAATGGCACAATTTAGAAGAGGCTATTGTTTGAAGGCATTCGATAATTATGAACGATTGCAAAAAGTATGCAAAAGTCGAAATAATATTCCCTATCTTCCGGACCAAATGCAGCATGATGTAATTCAAGAGAAATTTGAAATGCACTCTGTTGGACAACTTTTACCGCCATAGGTGTATCAAATCACACTTTAGCTTTTCTTATCTAAAGCTCCTTGTTTTTGGATAAACTTTCAATACCTTAGTAGTTATTTAATGTGTAAAGTTTTCCTTAAATACGTCAAGTCTTGCCAAGTCCAATCTGTTAATATGGGTTATGTCTTGCCAAGTCCACTCTGCTAATATCGCTCTTTCAGTTATCTGAGTAGATACTGATTGTTCACTCACACTCTCGTTCATATCAGTGAACATAACGATTGTTCACTCTTTCAGTTACCTGAGTAGATACTGATTGTTCACTCACTCACTTCACTCGCTTTGCTCGTGAAGTTCGCCTCTTTATTCGCGAAAACTATCAACCTTATCATTTACTCATCTCATTTCAAACTTTACGACTTTTCGCGACTTTGCAGATTTCACGACACATCAACCCCACAACTAAACACATATGGCCAAAAAGCCCTCGAGGAAGTTTCTCTCATGCCAGCGGTGTCGAGTTCGCAAAGTCAAGTGCAACTTTGAATACCCCTGTCTGCTGTGTGTTCGTGCTGAAGTCGAATGTGTCTCCACAGTCGATGACATGCGCAAAAAGAGACCACCTGTGAACTATGTCACCCGGCTAGAGAACCAACTAGCAGCCATGGCCGACTACATCAAGGGCTTGCATAGGATCACGAATGAAGAAGAAAGAGAAAAGTATTTAAGGGAGGTTCGGGTTCCAGGTGCTGAGGTCAAGGATGAAATGTCTGAAAGTTGTTCAGATATAAAGCCCACTGCAAACGACCCTCAAAAAGCAACAGAAACAAAAGCTTCGAATCCTGCTAAAGCAACGTATAACCAGGATCATGCTAAAAGGGCGAACTTGGTTGATACTCAAGTGGCAAAGAACTTGGACTGTATTCAAACAACGGGCAAATCGGATCATGAACCATCGCGCACTAGCTTGGGTGATATTACAGAAAATCAACAGTTCCTGGTCATCTACAACAAACTCCCTCCAATCTCCCCACTAGTGGGTCCTAGCCATATGAAAGAATCATATAGCTTACCAGCAGTACTTCACACGGGTCGCAAATCTGTACTAGATTCATATTGCAAACCTTCAGAATACAGCAGAAATGAAGGCACGTATAAAAATTCTCAGCTTTCCAAAGTTCAATCGCAGGACTCTACATCTGGCACTAGGGTTATATATGGACCCACATCGGTATACCGCGATTCGCTCATCATACATCCCATAAATCCTCCACTGTCTACGGATATGGCGATACGAGCTCTTAACACTGATCCTGAGATTCTCGAGTGCCTCAAGCTCTTTTTCAAGTGGCAGTATCCAGACCACAACATGTTCATTTTCCGCGAGGCGTTTTTGATTGATTTCTTTCTGCCCAAACCCGACTCACTCTACTGCTCACCGGTGCTCGTCTGGAGCATTTGCGCATTGGGACTGCGGATGAGCGAGGATGATCGAATATACTCACGACTGCTGCAGTTCTACAACGATGCCAAGACACAAATGCTCCAGCAGCTCGCAAACCCCTCTATTACATCACTACAATCGTTTCTTCTTCTTGCATTCTACGACATATGCAGTGGGAACAACTCCAGTGGGTGGATGTTACTGGGTAACGCTATTCGTATGGGGTTTGACCTAGGGTTTCAGTTGAACCCCGAGGTGTGGTTTGTGAAGTCAAAGGAGGAATTGTCCCCACTTGACGTCGACATCCGTTCACGCATATACTGGGGTACCTATGTTGCGGATCACTTCATTAGTTTGCTATTAGGACGACCGTCACTTTTGAAGGACCTGGATGCTCTGATATCTGAAACTACCGATCTCCCCGATCTCGAATGGATTGATGAGTTCATGTACAGCAGTCTCAAAGATCTCCTGATTTCCGTCCCCATTCGCAAGATTGTCAACCTCATCTCGATTCTGGACAATATGTTGCATGACATTTTCAGCAAACTGCCCGAGAATGACGATGAGGATTTGAACTTGCGGAGCAAATTAGAGAAGCTTGCGGAGTACAACGCACAAATACGAAAGTGGAAGCAGCTGCTACCCCCAGGGCTTCAGTGGGACCGTGATTTGTTGAAGATATCCGCAGAAAACCCAACGTTGACTGCCATTCGATACTATTACTACATTCTCGTGCTTTGCCTCAACCGTCCGTTCGTGGGCATTGAAGGCGGATCCATGTCGCCACTCTCAGTGTGTCGTGAAGCGATGGACGATTTGTACGAGGCTGTGAAGCGATTTCGAAGCGTTCACGGATGCCGGCGAATCTCGATTTTCATTGTCTACTGTCTGATTCTTCTGATCTCAGTGTTGCTTCTTACCAACACGGAGCTAGTGGACGAGAAGAGAGAGCGCGTGGCTTTTTTCATGCAGGTTTTGAAAGAGCTGTCGAAGACTTGGAAGTTGGCCGAAAAGTCTTACAACTTGATCAGTGTGCGCATAGAGGAGATGGAGAGGAGCGAGAATGAACAAAAACAGGAAGTCAAGCAAGAAAACCAGCATCATGCCAATGAGCCAGACGGGCTGTGGAAGAGGTCTCTTTTCGACCATGACTTTAATGCCAACCCGAACCAACTGATTGCTACACATACTACCGATTTGCTCTTTGATAAGGACTTGGACTTTTTGGGTGGACCGCCAGTTTTGATGACCCTGGACTTGTTTAATGAGGACTGGGAGGCATTGTTCCCGGATTATATGTTTAAAAAGTAACAAACACCGCAGAATGGCTGGAAAGGCTTTAATGGTGTATAAAAAAATTGGGTGGGTATAGCATAGCTAAGAGGAGGCTTTCAGGAACACAAGCGAGACGCATTTAAAAGCCAGTAAAAAGTTGGTGTGTATAAGCAAACGCACAAGGTGAGATAATTGGGTACACAGTTTAATGAGCATATTAGTTCAAGATAGAACACGCTTTTGAATTTTTTTTGATAGGAAGCAGTTCGTGAGCGACGTCAAATCTGAGAAAGGCGGGCTTGACGGTGAGCGGTATCTTGTATGGATAATGTGGAAAAGTATATAGTATAGCCTGTGTTGCACAAGATTCTTACGTAATCACAGAGAATAATGGGGAAATTAATGCAAATGGGATAGAGTAGGACATTAAGACCGAGAGAACTCATCTATTCAAAACACCCTTTCTCGTGTTCTTATAAAGTTTGGAACAATGTTAACTTTCTTCTGAACTTTGGCAAAAAATCAAAACCTTGCAAAGCACCTATCTAAATGGTAAAAACAATGATTCCGCCCAGGATCGAACTGGGGACGTTCTGCGTGTTAAGCAGATGCCATAACCAACTAGACCACGCAACCACTCGTTGTTGTAGGCTAAAAAAAAGAGAATCATTTGCTGGCTGTGTTTATTACCTTAATTATTTATGACTGTCAGTCTTTTTCAGATGTTTCTCAACTTCATGTCCACTGATTTGGTACATTCTTCAGTAATACTACATTAGTGTTCGTACATCTCAGTACCTTGGGTCTTGTATTACGATTTATTCAACTTTTATCTCATCACTTTTTCTCACACTTCCTCATCCCATATCTGGTCGTCCACAAAATATAACCAGCTAAAACCATTCCAGCTGCTGACCACTCCAACAGCGCAATACACACTCACAATCATCAACTTCATAAACTCCAACTTGCGCAACAATACGAACTTGCCTTCCAACAAGTCCATCAAACTCACCACAAGCACCACCGGCACCAAACCTAGAATGTAAGAATTAATGGCCCTGTCCATGATGCTAGCCAGGCTGGTTTTGGGGGTTTTGGCGACGTTTCTGAAGTTGAACATGTAGATGATGAACCAGAGAACCGTGTAGATGACTTTAATCGGCCACTCACTACAGGTGTAGATAAGGGGGAACAACAGCACGTAACCGCACGCGACGAGAAGGTTGAACGCTCCAAGCAAGCGCTTGTCGTTTGCAACTAAGAAGGTCATCGGGAAGATAACAATAAGGATGGCCTTCTCGTGAACGTGCCAGCCAAAAAGAAACGAAGCATAACCACATAAAGTCAAGGCACCGAGAAAGCGCTTGTAGTTTGGCTGCCAGAACAACGGGATTAGCGCCATGACCTGGTAGAACAATGTGAGCAAGAATGTCAACTTGGGCGTTATGTTAGGGAGAATCAAGAACTCGATATCGCCAACCAAACCCCGAGTGGACGACGACAACATGTCTGGGTTGAGCAACAAGGTGGGCTCGAAGTTGAGTACCGACTGGAGCAACGCGCGTGAGTAGGGCACGCGGAGGTATACCTGGATAAGTACGCGGTCGAGGAAGGAGTACACAGCCCACATGTTGGGTGCCCAGTAAGCGTGAGTAAGTCCTCTGCTGAAGGGGAAGAGCCTAGCGAGAAGCTCGGGGAATGTAGAGTAAAACGGAGCAAATGCGACTGTAAACACCCCGAGTACCAATGCAGACAATTTGGCGAGATTTTTCCAGCGTACGAGAGCGAGCAAGCTCTTAAACAATGGTAATTTGCGGTTGGGTTTGAGGTTTAAGCAGTATGCACGCAACAAGAATACAAAGACTGCTGGGGCAAGGTATAGATAGATGTGTTTGAAGCAAAGTAAGATAGCAAACCACGCACCACATTGCAAGTGTTTTCCCAAACGCGCCAGGTTGATCATGAGGACGAGCATGCCGTACATCATGCCATTGTACTGGAAGTGAATGTGGTCGATGATGAGAAGTCCAGGCGAAAGAGCGAGCGATGATGCCGCAACAAAGGCACGACGTTTAATTGCGTGGGAAGGCGACGAGTCCACGTACCACTGTAACGCGAGAAACAAGACGATTTCACTGACAATCACTGATAACCTTTGGAAAATAACCGTTGGGAGCGAGTAGTTGCCTTTGGGCACTATGTCGAGACAGCCGTCGGCCCTGACCGCAGCAGGCACAAACTGGGACACTATCCACTCGAAATAGGCGAAAAATGGCGGGTAATCGAGAGTCCACTGGGAAGTGGCTTCCACGTACCACTTATTGATGGGGAGCGCGTTAGTGATGGCGAGCCAATTGCGATGAACATCAAAGTCTGTTGAGTGGTAGGCCACCATAAGGAGGAGCTTGAGGGCTAGCGTGACCACCCAGATGTACCATAGCGAGTATTTTTGGTCCGACATGATGACTGGAAAGACAAAAGACGAAATTAGAAAAGAAGGAAAGTGGGGAGATTGACCGGTTCAGGTGAAGGTGGTGAAGAAAGGAAGTAGATTGACGAATACTGCTAGATAGGGGGGATGGATGTGGGTTGACTTTTAGAATATGAGCATGTATTACAAGAGGTTTAACGAACGGAATGAACCGGATGGAGATGGTGGTGGTTTTGATGGGAAACTTGATGAGATGATGAAGTCAGTGTGATACCATGAATGATGAAGTTCACTGTGAGAAAGCGAGAGGGTTAAGACTGGTAAAGTATACTCGGTTAAAGATTTACAATAGGTGGTAAATGATAGGGGCTTTCCATGTCGAAGTACGAATATTTGCATTTTATAAAGAGTTTATCTGAGTAATAATCTGTTCGTATACTAGTTACTCTGTTTACCTGCGTAATAACGAATCTATCCATACTTCTTTAGTATAAATTCTTGCCAAACCTTTCATCAAGATTTCGCTGAATTTTAGCAATAATCAACTGTTTTAACTTTCTACTGCTTGGGTACCAAAAGTGAGTCGTGAGAGCGCACTTAAGAACTGCATAATGTACTTTTAATGAATCAATATTAAGGTGACCACGCTAACTATTCATTGTTGTCGGCATAAAGTATGAAACATCCGTTGGTTGAGCCAAGTAATGGTTGCAAATCTATGCGACAGGTGCAAATTTTTCAAATCTAACCACATTGTCATAGTGCCAGGATTTTTAGGAACTACCCATATCTTGGATCCAAGGACTATCGTTAAGCCAATATACCCGTAGAGCTGTTCAAGTTAAATATATCAGAGTTTGTTCAGTTATATCTCCCAATCATGTTTGATCACTCACTTCACTCGCTTTGCTCGTGAAGTTGAGGACACTAACAAAGAAGTAGCTTTGAGCCATGTAAAGTCGTGTACATGGTGATGTGGGAACAAAGTACATCAAATTTACACCAAGGATCGAGGAAAACCAAGTACTCGCTGATTTCTCTATCTGATTTGGCGAGTACGAATTGGTAAGCTAATTTCACCATACAAAACCCAGATAGATGGCGAGGTGACAGTTTATCGGAAATGAAATCTAAGACGGCTTATTTGGTTATTAATGCTTATCTTTTCGTACGGTACCATAAAACCATACAAATTAGAACTTAGTACTAGAACAAAAGTATTGACTTGCTAGTCCGGTTCATCAAGTGCCATCATTAAGGCATTCCAAAGGTCAGATCTTACACACGAATCACTTCAAACTGTTTGAAGTTGGAACGAGGCTCAAATCGTTTATGCGAAACTGGCTAGATAGTGGATGTGAAACAGAGCCAGAAAATGGATTTGTAAAAAAGGCTGCAAACGCAGAAAAAGCAGAAAAAGCAGAAAAAACTAAAATAGCTGCAAAAAAAGCTGCACATTGTAGAAATTTGATAAAAAGGCCTGTTTGAGGATATCAGATAAAGAGTGAATTAATTTGATAGTCGTATGTGTGTCTATATATAGCTTGCATGATCTAAGCTGATTAAGTGTTGCCCACTTTTACACTTACTATTAAGAAAGTCCACCCGATTGATACTATTCAATGAGATATCTAGCCTAGTAGTAAGGAGGTGTATTTGTCCCTTTTATCAAGGGGTAGGTAAGTCTGATCCAGCCAGGTCTGAAAAGTGTTAGACTGGGGGATGAAAACTGAACTACCTTAATATTGCGAAAGAAGATATAGCCAAACATTGAGCCTAGTTATTTATTCAATTATCTCGAATATTTAGTAAATATCTCCAACCTCAGAATTCGTTCAGTTGGCTCATTCGTTCAGTTAATCTGATGCTCCTTCATCAAATACCACTTATCTTGTTCAGCTCATCCGCTCGTTCACCAGTCTGATGCTTTGGCTGATTTCTTTCCTGAGTTTTTGACCATTAGTATCCTCCTCCTTTTTCTCACCTTATCATGCTCATAATCATTAGCTTGCTACGCTTGTCCTTTCAGTACCCAGATTTGTCCACAGTGTGATTTGAGATAGTAGTTTACAAAGACACCCACATAAAGCCTTAGTTCGATCACCCTACAATTACCCCCCTATAATACCACCTTCCAACATATCTATCTTTTCTACTAGGACATCTACTATTACATCTATCAATACGTCTATCCCCATATTTCCAAAATCCAAGTATCCAGCACCCCAATTGTCCCAACTACCCACATACCCTACTTCCACATTTGACATAATAGCTTGTTGTCTACAGTTCATTCAGTCAGTATTCAGGTGTCTATATATTTATTACACTCACTCGTCCAGGTATCTCTATATAAGTTTAATCACTCACTCACTAGTTCAGATATCTAAATATGTTCATTCACTCACTAGTTGAGATATCTCTATATATGTTTATTCACTCACTCACTCGCTTCGCTCGTTCATTCGTTCGTTCATTCATTCGTTCGTTCGCTCGTTCTTTCGTTCGCTCATTATTTTTCTTCTTTTTCATCAACATGGCAGACCGAGCCGATCAATCGCGAAACACCCTGAACGCATCACCCCAACAACAGGCAGCCCCTCGTGGCCGCGGCCTGGGCCAGTTCACACCAGCAGAGCTCATGCGCATTGTGCTCGATTACCTCCAAAAACGAGGTTACCATCGCACAGAGGCCATGTTGCGGTCCGAGTCCGCTAACACTCCAACACCAGCAGCACCAGCAGTCACAGCGGCCAACACAGGAATCGCCGACCCAGGCGAAATCGCCACACCCAAGGAACGTGAGCTCAAAGAGCACATTGCACGGCTTGAGGCTGAGTTGCGTGCCATCGAGAACAGACCTGAACGCGAGTTGCGCGATTCCACTATGCGCATTGCCAAAGAAAAGGAGTTACGTGACTTGAAGGGCTTGGATGATAGAAAGGAAAATGACCCAGATCAGTACATCAACGCATACCGTGTGTTGCGCGGGTGGGTGGACACATCCTTGGACCTCTACAGACCCGAGCTCACACGCTTGTTGTATCCCATCTTCGTGCACTGCTATCTCGAGATGATTGCCAAGGGCCACACTTCTCACGCCAAACAGATATACGACCGGTTCAAAGTGGACCATGAGGTGCTCCACGGTGATGAAATTCGGGTGCTTGGATCACTTGCACTCCCAGAACATCTCCGGGAAAATGATCTCGCTGTGGCGTATCGCACGTCCAAATACCGCGTCAACGTGTCCAAGACGTCGCTCAGTCTCTTGTTGTACTTTCTCCAGGAAAACGAGGCTGTCGGCGGTGCCATCATTATCCGCATCATCAACCAGCACCTCAGTTTGGCCACGTCCACGGGCACTAAAAGTGCACCAGAGGAGGGAATAACCGAGTACATTGCCAAAACCAACGAAATCGAAAAGTTCAACGAGCTGGTACCCGTCAAATTGGGAAAAATGCCTATGGACCCGGAGGTGTACCGTGAGCTTGAGGCCGATCTCCGCGTCAAGGACGAACATATCCCTCCAGTCAATGGTAAGACTCTCGTAGAGGAGCTTGCTGAGATGAATAAGCCCGATGCAGATTCTCCCGCTCGTGAATCGCTCCCGCTCCCGCTCAAGGATGCCACAGACATTCGTCGTGAGATGATGATGGTGGAGGACTCGCGTGCTCGCATCAAGCTTGGTCCCACAGTGCAGGCCAGTGCGCCGCTGGTGTGTATGTACACATTCCACAACACAAACAACGACATGACGTGCGTGGACTTCAATGAAGACGCCAACCTCGTGGCCGGTGGGTTCCAGGACTCCTTCATCAAACTTTGGAGTATCGACGGCAAGCCGTTGAAGAGTGTGTTCAAGCGCGACAAGGAAAATAATAGCAACGTGCGTAAGCTCGTGGGCCACCTGGGCCCCGTGTACGGTCTCTCCTTCAGTCCGGATAACAAGTACCTCTTGAGTGGTTCCGAGGACAAGAGTGTGCGCTTGTGGTCGCTCGACCTGTACCTGGCGCTTGTGTCGTACAAGGGCCATAACCAGCCGGTGTGGGACGTCAAGTTCTCACCACTCGGCCACTACTTTGCCACCGCGCTGCATGACCAGACTGCACGTTTGTGGGCCACCGACCATATCTACCCGTTGCGCATTTTTGCTGGGCACATCAATGACGTGGACTGTGTAGAGTTCCACCCCAACCTGTCGTATGTCTTCACGGGCCTGAGCGACAAGACCTGCCGTATGTGGGACGTACAAACGGGCAACTGTGTGCGGATCTTTATGGGCCACACTGGTGCGGTTAACACAATGGCCGTGTCACCTGATGGCCGCTGGCTTGCAAGTGCCGGCGAGGATAGCATCATCAACGTGTGGGACGCCGGGCTGGGACGTAAGTTGAAGTCGATGCGTGGCCACGGCCGTTCGCTGATCTACCTGTTGTCGTTCCTGCGTGACGGCAGTGTGTTAGTAAGCGGCGGGACCGACAACACCGTGCGTGTGTGGGACGTCAAGAAGAACACCAATGACGCCGTTCCTGAGCCCGAGGCGTTCTCCTACGATAACAAAGAGCTGGCTGATAAGAAGAAGGAGATCATCGCGACTAGTGACCACATGACGGCCTACTTCACCAAGAAGACCCCGGTGTACCGCGTCAAGTTCACGCGACGGAATTTGTGTTTGGCTGCTGGTGTTTTCTAGGGAGGTTTAGATAGGGGAGATGGCTTAAGCCAAGGAAGGAGTTGTGTGAAGATATGTGCTATACAGAGGCACCATGCCGAACGACCTTGTTATAGTGGATGGATGGTGAAGGTTGTCAAAGATCGAATGGTGTCAAGGATCAAATGGTACATGGATAATGGTATTATGGATCAAATGGTGTCAAAGATGTTGGTATCATGGACAATGGTGTCAAGGATAATGGTATCAAGAATAATGGTATCATGTATTATGAATCAAATGGTATCATATATCATGGTAATCATTGACGGTAATAACTATCAGAGTTCAAGCGGTAGTCACTCTCATAGTGGATGCACGTACATGCATGCTGAGGAAACCACACGAACTTTTTATGACTCATTTGTGATATCACAAGCTTGATGAGAGCAGAGCTTATTCCCTAGTGTGAGATACGAGCAATCAATACTGGCACTATAAGACTAAAGCGGCTACTCTATGAGATCTAAGAACGCTACATGAAAACACCCCACGCCATCACCACCACGAAAACAAGGTTCTTTGGTGTATTTCCAAATGTCTGAGGAATGGACAAAGTGCTTGTCCTTGAACATTTGTATTTTTGTATAATAATGAACGTAGATCTGATACGAAATTGCGTACTGAGACTACATGAATAGCGAGAGAACAGATCCGCGTTGGTTGAGAGTCCATAATCGCTTTACTTATATATATCACTTATGACTATATTTTCGTCGTTCCTTAGTCCATTTATTTCCATTCTCCCATAGACTATGTTCAAGTTTTTTGTTCGTTCATGGTTTAGTTTTACCTTTCTTGAAAGGTTTGTGTTCACTTGTACTGTTTGTAATTGTATGGCTTGTGTTCACTTATTTTGGAACCCTTGCATTCACTTGTAATGTATTCACTTGTTTCTTTTGTGTTCACTTTGTATATCCTTTGTAATGCGCTTCCTTGTAATGCGCTTCCTTGTAATGCGCTTCCTTGTAATGCGCTTCCTTTGTAATGTGCATCGTGATAATGCGTTTCCTTGGTAATGTACATCCTTTGCAATGTACATTCTTTGTACTCATTGTATCTTTGTATCGATTTCACATACCTAGTATATCTCTCATTCTCTGGTTCAGTTGCCTTACCTTTCCCACTCCTAGTATATCCCTCATTCTCTGGTTCAGTTTTCTTAACCTTTCCCACACTTGTCATTTCTTCGGCACGCCGCTCACCTGGTATATAGATGGTTCATTGGTGACAATGCGTACCTAAACATCGTTTGGAGTGACAGCACAAATCCCGAAGATAAGACTTCGTAAATACAGTCCTGATGTTACTGGACATTAGTCAGTGATTCAGGTAGATGTTTATTTTTACACTGACTGAATGGGTGGCATTTAAGGTAACGAGTACATCGCTCATCAGTTGCCAACATAAGTTCCGAGAAGTACTCTTTTGCGAAATAGCAATAATTGATCTAAATGACAGTGTAACCAGCAATTGTCAATTTATTCAGCAAGTTGTCAACCAGTCATCAGCTAGTAGTTCAGCCAGCTCCCAACTACCTAACATAGTTAGTTGGAATGGATTCAAATTCGACACAATACCACCAACACAGAATAATCACCAACGTAGTGTTTACAAAACCTAGGGATATCAAATACCAGATTTATGTGTGTTTTTGCCTCTTTTCAAAAGGATATTTCCAGGTGTTCCTCCATAGTTCCAAATGCTTTCAAAACATCAACTTTTCAAACACAACTTGGCCAAATCGTTAACTTCAAGTGTCGATACGCCAGAATATACTAACAGCACTCTACTCATGATTTTCACAAGTAGGCCAAATTGAACCTTCAGATGACTCGGCCACTAAAAGTACTCGGCCACTAAAAGTGTGCCTTGTCTTACTTACTCGCATTTCTCCTCCTATCCAAACACTTTCCCATGTGCTGTGCAAACCTTCCACCAGCAATCTTCCGGCCACAATTTTCACACGCAAAATAACGTGCTGCCTCCGTAGCCTTCAACTTCTGCTTGTCTTGACCAAAGATGTCCCGCACCAGGTTCTCCTCAGTATTCGTGAATGCTGGCACGACCTGCCCGCCAACAGTCTGCTGAATCGAAAGTTGGTTCGCAAAGCTAGCCAAAGTTTGCTGCCGAACAATGTTGTTCAACATATCTCGGAGCAATGACTCGGCCTGAGTGTTAGAATGCTTCAACTATGTCAAACTCTTCATACTTACTAAGATCTGAAACGTTACAGGCTGTTCTGTCATGCGGATCAAAATCAAATCTATTTTTCCGTGAGCCAATTTCTAGCTATGGATGAGTCGCACATTCCGTCAGCGATTGACATCGAGGATGATGTCCAGGATTGGAAACTCCTCAACAGGCTAGCAGGTGCTGCGATTCCGAAGAGAGGTGAAAAAGATGAGCTCCCTGATGGAACAGATCTCCAGGCATCGCAGCTTGTAGAGTCCAAGAACGCCATGTACGATGCAATCGGCAACTCTTTGCGCGGCCACCATCTCAAACAGCTTCTTGTGTGTGTTTGGGACCCTTGGGAGAAACATGCAGTTGTGCTACATGCTAAAGGTAACTATTGGAAGGATGTGGGGAAACCAGTGGGAAAGAACCTGATGATCATCACCCCCATCGAATGTCTTTACTTGGTTGAACGAGGTTCAATGGTGGCGTATTTGCTTGATGACACCCACAGAAGTGACTTCACTCCATCGGGATACCCTTCATTTGACTGTACTGACTGCGAGCCTTTGGATTTGGCCTATTTGTACGCGTTGTGCTTTGATGATACTGGTTACACAGTGGACCAATATCAGATATACAGTTACTTGAAGAGACATGGATATTTAGTTCGAGACTTTCAAAAGTTGACAGAGCTGCAGAAAACAAGGTTGACAGAGTACGAGAGCAAAAAAGGTGAAACGATGAAGATTGAAGGTCATGATGCAAAAACAAGATGTAAAGGAAAAAGTGATTCAGAAAGTCAAAGTGATCAGGCTGGAATTTGGGGAATTTGGTGGGTACATAGCTTTGTACACAAGGCCACGCTGATTATTCGTGCACTAGGTATACTTACATACCCTGCCAACGCCTCTTTGCACTACTCCACCAAGCACTACTTTACGTACACCAGTGTTTTCAGGTCTTTGTGGATGATTAAGCCGTACAGAAAATACGACAGCTTGAGGGAGGCAAGAAGGTGCAAAAACGAGTTAAGTCTCACGTTCAACGTGTGGAAGCCACTGCCGTCATTTTCAAAGAAGGCTCCACCGGTTCCAGATTTCCAGATTTGCGTCGTCAACACTGAACAGCACAAGTTCCCCAAGTTGCTGCAAATACAGGCCTTGCTCGATAGCTTAAACCATACCTTCCCCTGGGAGCAGCGAGATAAAAATGATAAGCCTGTGAAGCAGAGAAAAGAGGCTCCCACGGGACCTTCGAAGAGGGAGATTCGGATGAAGCGAGCGATGGAGCGCCATGCCAAGCTTGATGAGAAAACGCAGCGTAGAAACACCTACCTTTCGAAGCGCGATGGTATATGGAAAAATGGTGCGCGTATGGTGGTTATGGCATTGTGCAACAATGGTGTCATTAACTTTGTGAACCTCAGCGAGGGAACTTTTGTGATTGAGAGCCAGGAGTTGGATGATTTGATCCAAAGGGATCATGGGATTGTGTGGATGGAAAAGAGTTAGGAACTTCACGAGCGAACCTTCAGGAGCGAACGAACTTCAAGAGCGAACCGAGTGAAGTGGGTGAGTGAGCCAACGTACCTTATATGGAGAGTTAGCTGAACGAGCGAGCGAACTTCAATTGCGGAAAATCGCAAGTGAGAATACAGAGATTTATCAGAGCAGGGGGAGAGATGATGTCATCAAGCGAGAGATGCAAACGGTCATTAACCCAAATGAGTGGGAAGTAATAGAAGTCAGAACAGAGTAAAGCATTTTCTTGCTGCTTTTGAGATAGCAACAGATCAACGAAAGTCAAAATTGTGGCGGTACAAAATAACGAAGGTACGGCATCAGAAGCGGCTTAACTATGGCAAAATAGAAACTGCAGCTTACAATTGAAGCACAACACAAAGACAATAGTCCAGGTACCTAAATAAGTGCATGATACATGATTACATCAACAATGCAGTATTCAGAAATGAGCAAAAGACTTTTTGTGTTGTCTTTCAAAGATTTTATTGTTGTAGCTTTTTGGAATTCACTTCCTATGTCTGAAACCTTTCAAAAAACAAAAACCTTACCACAAAAACATACAAATTTTTCAATAATATGGTACAAACCTTCCACGGAAATATGAAAACACGGGTTTGTAACCCCTGTAACCGTTTTGGAACCAATGTGCCTTTTTCACGAGCACTAAATTGTGCAAATATTATATTGAAGGCTTCCCTTTGTCACACCCTCGATTTCTATAAGTTCTCACCAGGATGTCTGCATTAATACGCACTTAATGGCTTAGATAGAATATACCGGTCACGCTTAGTAACAGACTGTTACTTTACTCCAACACCAGATCCGGTCTCTTGAGAATGGTTTTACACAATGAACTTTGATCAAGGACGACAATGCAATCCGTTTTGCAAAGTTGGGGAATTTGTTTGCAGCCAGGTTAGCACCGGTAACGAAAGAAGTAGATCACTTTGGGAGTAGGGCACATCAACATATTCACTTTAGCACAGAGAACATATCTATCTATTCTTTCATTCCAATCAGGGTATGATCACGCTACGTGATGGACAGCTTCCAGATCGTTAATTGCTTAAAAAAGCTTTCAGTGCTAGTTCACAATGGATTAATTTTAGGTAAGCTGGTAAGTATGATAGGCCAAGCACCACTTGCAATTCCACTGGGTTACATTTTTTTGTTACTGTAAAACTTATGCTATCCTATCAATGCTATGAAACAAGAGAAGGTCTCAACTTCCTTGTACAATCCGAGGGTACTATAGTCTTTCGATCAACATCCTGTCAACTCGTGCTTGGGGAACTTATAACCTCCCATGGCAAATGATGTCAAGTTCACGTTATCATATATGTTCCGGTGTTGCTCAATGTAATCATAAGTGGGATAGTCAACGGGATCGCAACCAACATTGATTTGCCCTGGAGGTTGGTACACTCGAACATAGTCAATTCGGAAGGTGGACGGGAAAATGATACTTGGCCAGTCGATATAGGCCCAGTTATTAGATATCCCCAAGTTCATAATTATACTCAATGGCTCCTTAGGAATTCTTCTCCAACCAACATTTCCATTTGGATGCATGGCCTTGGCCTTTAAACTAAGAGTCTCGTCCATTCCCACGAACCACGTGAGGTATCCGTTATCGTTATCATTCAAATACTCGAACCCATATCTTTGGAAATTGTGCAGTGCATTTCCACGCTCATACCACGTAATGTTAAGTGCCGTGGTTGCTGAAACTGCCTGTTGGAATGGACCTCCGGTATAGGTGTTCATAGTCGTAACCGAGGCGTTTCTGATGGAAACAAAGTCGTAGTCCGGGTAGTACCAAATGTCATATGGGGCAATCTGCAAAGACTGTGATGCCCTACCGAGACCATTAGACACTTCAGCTTCTAAAGCATCGATTTCCGGTGCTCCTCTACCAACACCAGGGTTGGGGTGTGCCTCTCCCTTACAAGTGCACGAGTTGAGTCTTTGTCCTGGGAGATATGATATACCATCTGGTGACGACTGATTAGCGGTGATTCCAGCATCGCACGAGTCATAGGTATAGGGCCAAACGCCCTCAGTGGTTGCCAAATATCCTGGTCGACCCAAATTGCCCATGGTCCAAAGCCCAGGCCACAAACCGGTCACATTACCGTAGTTTGGTAAGCGTGCAGATATCTCGATAATGCCTTGAGTAAAACACATCTGGTTCCACGACTGGACCATACCGGATCTGTAAAATAAGTCGTGGCTTTTGAAGGCGTCCATGGTGAGGGTGAGAGTGCCTTCCTTGGTTGTTACCGCATCGGGGTCGTACCACTCCAAGTCCTTAGTAGCATCATAGTGGATATCTGGAGCTGTGAAAAACTGGTCATCACCAGGGTAGAATGTCCTGCCTTCTGCGTTGAACTCGTCAGAGAATACCAATTGCCATGGCTCACCGCCTGTCGAGTTTCGCGTCAAGGCATCTGCCGGAGTGTCGGGGTCGATAAGCGAGGTTCTCACTGCCAGAAGGAGAGGATATTGGTAGTTGGACAACACCTCATAAGTTTCTGGATTGTATGAGTTGAGCAACCCGGAGTACGTTAAGACAGGGAACAATACAAAAACCAGCAAGCCGGCTATGAGCAAGAAGATGAAGCCTATTAAACCCGCCCTTGATCTTGAGTCCATATGCTTTAAATCATACTTAAACCTGTTTCTGTCGTATTTGGCATCTTCTATAGGGTCTGGGTTGTGAAGGTAGTCGTCGGGCTCCTCTTCCTCAACATATAACGGGAAAGCTGTTTCTGGGTATCCCCCAAAAGGAGAGCTGTCGGGGCTAAAAGTGCTGTTCTGATAGGGGGAATTGGGGCTATCGTCAGAACTATGTCGCAAAAGATCATGGTATGAAGCAACCAGTGCCACTTTTCTTGGATATCTATCAAGCGACTGGTCTTCAGGGTCGTAAGGGTGGTGCGGATCCACATATTCAT
Organism: Kodamaea nitidulidarum; assembly: GCA_030674215.1. NCBI lineage: Eukaryota > Fungi > Ascomycota > Pichiomycetes > Serinales > Debaryomycetaceae > Kodamaea > Kodamaea nitidulidarum. The sequence continues at coordinate 103,918 of JAJLWI010000009.1, read as the reverse complement.
TGAAAGGGTTGTCCTCAGAACTAAAGTTTTTATAGTGATAATGGGAGGTTTCCTCATACAATCTGCTTCCAAGTTCAATCTGAGAGCTGTTCAGTCTGCCTCCATTATCAAAGTCGGTCTTCTCGTCGTAGAGCCTGCTCTCAGAGGAGATCTCAAACCGCTCGCTTTTCTCGTTGGAGATCTGCTTCAGCGAAGTAGTCGAAGATTCGTCTTCAAAATATTGCTCTACGTGAACAGATGGAATCCCCGTTAAGAAGCGCATAGTAGTTATAGCGATTGTGTGAACCAAGTGTATAATGCACTTCTGTGATATTTGTAGCACTAGCCTTCTGCTATACTATCACTGCAGTAATTCTGCTATATATCCCCCGTGTAAATACCCACTCACTTTGCAATTAGCCCAAGCAAAAACATCACCTTATATTGCCGGATACACAGCCTGATAGTGCCCAGACAGTAGGCTGCAAATTTCTTGGTCAAGCTTGGAAATGTCTTGTATGTCACGTGCTATTATTTCCCAAACAATCAATTACAATAGCACAAAAACGCTTTGGTTGGATACAAAAACGTGTATCTACCGTAAAGAGAACAAGTATGGTGGACAATGCCGACTTTGTGGACAGAGCAGCATGTTCGTCATCAGTATAACTCCATCTAAGTAGTGCAAAATCAAAAATTCCTTATGCCGGACATTGGCACCAGCTTTGGACACGTGTAGCTTGATCGTATACTGCTAAGAAAAACCCATGCCACATGGTGTTATGCCATACATGGTTGAAGCAGGGTCAAGGCGGCATCATGTCAAGTTATGTAGTTAGGCCAGAATAAAGTGGAATGCTGTTGAGGCGAGTTTAACCGGCATGATAGGTAAAGGCCACAAATACGTAGCTGTTTAATCTCATCATCAATCTCACATGAATGGGTATATTACTCTCCTTTCAAATTCATCGAAAGATCAAATATCGCATCGAGCACACAGTAAAAATATACCTAAAATGAAATCTTGTACCAATCATATGCCACTTCATCTACTCAACAGTCCGTCTATCATGTAGCTGACGGGGGTAGTCCATCTATACTGGACAAGTAGATTTTCAACTAGATCTACCTAGAAGAAGTCTTGTATGTACCTAGAAGAAGTCTTGTATGTACCTAGAGGCAGTCTTGTATGTAATCAAACCTAGAGGCAGTCTTATATGTAGGTCAACCTAGAGGTATTCTCATATCTAGTTCAATGAGGGGAGTTTCACATTTAGTTCAACCTAGTAATAGTCCTAGTTCATCTCCTCAATAGCCCACCCATGTCCATAAGATCTACTCCATCAACTTCAGTCCATCATCTACTTGGCCACAGGGTCATCCACCTATTGCACAATAGGCATACACACTTAATCAGAAACAGGAACTTCCGCAAAATTAACATTTGTGGTGTTCTACAAACTTCTTTTACACACAATGATACTACGCGATACTTATATACCGGATCAAGTTCTTTTTGCTCGCCTCATTCTCGGTTCAGAGCCAGCAATGTTTTTTTTTGAAATATTATTTGCACGACCACAGCCCCTTGCCTTCGCGCGCGTCTGTAGTCTTCCAGATCGTAGTTGGTGACGACAAAAGTTGGTGAAAAAAGAGCAGAAAGACGAGCATCACGAAAAGACATCCAGAGAACGCGTTTTCAGCTCTCGCTTATCTATCGTGAAACGATATTTTGGGACTTTTTTATGCATCATACCTTCTGTTTAATTTTAGTCGATCTGACACAAAGGAGAAAAAAAAACGCGCCTAAGAATTTCAAAATGAAAATTACGTCTTCCTTCTTTAATAAGCCAACGGAGAAGAAATCTCACGCTTTTTTTACCGCTGATCTCACACGGAGAGCACATTATCTGAATAACGCAAAGACTTAGTCAGGATGTCTCACCGTGACTTGACACTCAACAGCCATCCAACCCAAACGGAGCTGTGGTCCAACAGCTCCGACGAATCGCGCCAATCACAAACTCATGATGAAGAAAACCGTTATGCTGTGCCTCAGGTGAACCTCACCACTGACTCCTTCCACGGGAACGATACCAGCGGATCCAATATCTCATTGAACGCACCCCAAAGTCACTACTTGGCCAGTCAAAACCCATTTCGTGACACTGAATCGGGATCTCAAAGCCCGGAGATCGGCCACCAAGCCACCTACAACGCGTATGGTTCGCATGGGGGACTGTCGGAACAGCTTCTTCGTAGACTGACCGACTTTGGCCTGCTGGGGATGTTGGCTCCTGCTGAGTATGACAGATACCCCATGGGACCATCACAATCCGTGAGTAGAGGGTCTATGGTCCTGGACAGACTGCATATCACTGCACAGCCAGTGTTGCCTGATGTGGATTTCTTGCCTTTTGGTGGGTACCCTGCGTCATCCTTTCCATTGCACTTTGATGAGACAGAGCCGGATGACTACTTACATAACCCGGACCCCGTGGAAGATGCCATCTATGAGAAGAACCGCTTTTTACACGACTTGAAGAAGCTCGACTCCAGAAGTATGGGAGGTTTGATTGGGTTTATCGTCTTTGGTATAATTGCGCTCGTGATTTTCATTGTGTTGCCCGTTTTGACATACTCTGGAATTACCGAGAAGGGTGCGCCTGAAACTTACGAGGTGTTGACTCATTACAAATACCCATTGCTTCTGGCCATTCGTACCTCGCTAGTAGACCCTGACACTCCATCCGATGCCTTTACCAAGAAGTCCATGAATGGTGATGAGTGGATTTTGGTTTTCTCCGACGAGTTTGCTGCTGAAGGGAGAACTTTTTATCCTGGTGACGACCAGTTTTTCACGGCACCCGATCTTCACTACGATGCTACTAAGGACTTGGAGTGGTACGACCCAGATGCAGTAACCACGAAAAAGGGAGCTCTTACCCTCACTATGGATGCATTCAAAAACCACGATTTGTTTTATAGATCTGGTATGGTCCAGTCGTGGAACCAGTTGTGTTTCACGCAAGGTCGTATTGAATATGCAGCAAGATTACCAAACTACGGAAACATCACAGGATTGTGGCCGGGTATGTGGACCATGGGTAATTTGGGCAGACCAGGGTATTTGGGTTCCACGGAAGGTGTGTGGCCATACTCCTACGAGGAGTGCGATGCTGGAATCACCGCAAATCAGTCTTCGCCAGACGGCATATCGTATCTCCCAGGTCAAAGACTTAACTCGTGCACTTGTAAGGGAGAGGCACACCCCAACCCTGGTGTTGGTAGAGGAGCACCGGAAATCGATGCTATTGAAGCCGAAATGTCCGGTGGCTTGGGTATAGCATCGCAGTCTTTGCAGTTAGCTCCTTACGACATTTGGTACTACCCAGACTATGATTTTGTCGAGATTTACAACAGTTCTGTCACAGTCATGAACACATACACTGGAGGTCCACTTCAACAAGCGTTTTCTGCGGTCACCACGCTCAATTTGTCGTGGTATGAACGCGGAGAATATGAGCACAATTACCAGCGTTATGGTTTCGAGTTTTTGAATGACAATGAAGACGGATATTTGCGCTGGTTCGTGGGTGAAGACCCCACCTTGACCGTGCACGCCAAGGCCATGCATCCCAATGGTAACATTGGCTGGAGAAGATTGTCTAAGGAGCCTATGTCGTTGATCATGAACTTTGGTATTTCTAACAACTGGGCGTACATCGACTGGCCAAGTTTGTACTTCCCCATGGAGATGCGCATATCACATGTGAGGATTTACCAGCCGCTGGACGCCGTTAACCTTGGGTGTGATCCTAAGGACTACCCAACTTACGACTACATCCAGCAGCACTTGAATCTTTATGAGAATCCTAACATCACCAGTTTTGAAGCTGGAGGGTATACCTTCCCCAAGAACACTTTGGTGAATAAGTGTTCAGCCTAAGAAGGTAGCCGTTGGGAAATAGGTAGAGGTAATATGCAGAGAGAGTAGAGGATCTGAAAATGTGCCTGTGCACAAAAACATTGGTTAGCCTCTTTGTCAGTGTTCCATAAGGACATATAGAGTAGAATATTTTATAGAATAGCATGATTTGGATTACATTTATGTAGTTTCTGTATATTTGTTAGATTAGAGGACAGCTGTAGTGTGATTATAAACAACAGGTATGTACTACAAGATTCGTCAGTAAGGTTGTGAATTTGAGTCATATTTATAATACTTTTATGTTTGCTTTAAATACAGACCATCTGTCAAGCCTACTGGCTGGCTAATTAAACACACCAATATTGTTAAATTTTGTCGATCCATTATTTCATTTCCTCTAATTTCCTATGTTGCAATGTACACAAAACTCGTGCCATTGCAGCCACAGTTCACGGTAATCTATATCATGTCAAAGTCTAAATTATTCCTTTCAATCAAACATCACACTGTCAATAATGCCAATTGAGTCAGTCGGAATCATTGGTGCCGGTCCTGCGGGATTGGCTGCCCTCTATGAGTTTCTCCACACTAACAAAGATGGCAGTACGTCCATAGAATCAGAGCCGAGAGAGCCTGCTTTTAGCAGGGTTGTGGCATTTGAGCAACGGCCAAAGCCTGGCGGAGTTTGGTTTCCGCTAAACCAAGAGGTGGATCCTGCAATCCCACCTAATGTTAGTACTGTAAAGTACTCTTTGCCGGAGGAAATTACCGCTAGCGAAAGCGAGGATATCTCGGACCTTCACACCTTCGAAAAACCCCTTGTTGTTGCAAGAAGAAACGAGGATCTTCCGTCTTGGGACAAGGGAGCGACTTTTGCTAAGCTCTTTACAAACATTCCGTCCAATCTCACACGTTTCTCTTATATTCCCCAAAAACCTGCATTCGAAGACCGGCTGCGTGATATCTACCCTTTCTTGACTCTTCAAGAACAAGTGGACAGAATACAAGACTTTGTCAAGCGAGAGGGTTTGGATGATTACATCAGGTACGACTCTGTCGTACAGAATGTGTACAAAAAAGGCGACAAGTGGGTGTTAGAGGTACAAGACAAAAGTGAAACAGGTAAAAGCAAATGGTACAGAGAATCATTTGATGCTTTGTTGATTGCATGGGGTCACTATACGGTTCCATTCTACCCTCAAGTTCCAGGGTTTGCTGAGTTTGTGAACAAGTTTCCTGATATAGTCTCTCACGTCAAGTCTTATCGTAACGAAAATGACTTCAAAGATCAGGATGTTTTGGTGATCGGTGGGTCGATTAGTACAGTGAATACTGTTGAGAACATTTTCCCATTGGTGAAATCTTTAGACATTTCCCGAAAAGGTCCCCATCCCTGGTTCCGATTTGTCTCTGTTTGCTTAGACGATCCTCGCTTTGGCCAGAAACCTCGGGTGCTGCTTTACCATCCGGAAACAGGCGAGGTTGAGTTCACTGATGGGACCAAGAAAAGGTATGGCAAGATTGTACTTACAACAGGTTACCACAATTATTTCCCGCATCTTGAAGAGTATTTGCCTGTGACCAACCCAGGAAGTAAGTCCACGGTGGAAGGTCTTTACTACAATACGTTTTCAATTAAGGACCCGAGCTTGGGAGTAATTGGTATTTTGACGACTCCTTTAAAGTTTCACTCTATTGAAGCTCTGGCCGCTGCGTTGGCTGGAGTTTGGTCTAACACCAAGTCTCTTCCCTCGGCAGAAGAGCAAAAGAATTGGTTAGACAAACTAAGAGAGTCTAATCCGCATCACAATCTCATTCATCACACTCGGGTTGCGGCATATTTCGAGGACTTGTCGAGGTTTTGGCCGTATGGAAGAAAAAATCCTTTGGAATCTGAGCCAAATCATGTGGAGGATATTGATTATGGCTACCACAAGTTGGTAAAGTTGTTTTTTGACAAAGTTAACGGGGTGTTATTAGGTTGCAAAAGGCAATAAGTTAATATGACAATATTACAGTTTGTACTAAGCAATAGTGGATAATATTATGTGACAATACTAAAGTTTGTAGTGGCAGTTATGAATGACAATGCTACATTTTGTCTAGGTAGTAATGGTTAATACGATAAATGAAAATACCACAGTTTGTCTAGGTAGAATTGGTTAAGATCAAAGCAAGTAACCGTATATTCACTAGGATAAATGAAAATTAAAATAATTAATGTTTTCGATAGGGAGGTAGAATAACTGAGCTTACCTGAAGTACCGAACGTTGTATAGACGTAAACTACGAAGACAAGGTAATCAACTTAAACCATATCTAAAAGCACTTGGTACGGTCTAAACATCTTCAACAATTCTGGTGCAACTAACGTAATCATCGTCAAAGTGTTGCTTGACTCAGGGATTTCCCCATATTTATTAAAATTACAATTCGGACCTCGAAATACACCCAATGAGCGCACCATCTGTGAATTTCCACGTGCAAACACATTCAGCGCAGTTCCGGATACCAACAGAACTCATCCGTCGCAACTTCAAAACCATACAAAAGCTTGTGGAGAAGCAAAAGAAGACAGTAAGTGAGGAGGTTGCCAAAATAACCAAAGCGCCTATATCTACAGAGGCCAAGTTAGAGTTGATCGCCAAGCAAATCAAGCTGTTTAAGACATTCCAACGGAAATTAAAAGCTGCTGCAACTGCTGATGAAGACTATCGCGCGCGCTTGCTCGCTCGGCTTGCGAATTTAGAAGTACTAAATGATTGTGTGATTCCACAACAGCCAAATTCAGAAGATAATGATAAGGAATTGGACGAGAACGACCGCCTATTGGACACCCACAACCTGAAGCTTATCAATTGGTATCGTGATCAAACCAATCTACTAATAACAGAGTACCTAATCAAATCAAGCACTGCAGACGAAAATACTGGGCTAAAACTCCTCGAAAACTTATCAAAGCTAAACCCGTCACTAGAAAAGTTGATAGACCACGACTTATACGCAAACTTCAACCGTATACACAGGTCGATCTCTAAAGACCACAATCTCGAACTTGTACAACAGTGGTTTGCAGATAACAAATCATTTCTCAAAAAGTCCAATTCCAACCTTGAGTTTGAGATCAACTACTGTCAGTTTTTGTCTCTTATTGAGAAGGGCGACATCAATGCTGCTATCAACTTCTCCAAAATAAACCTTTCTTCATACGGCAATAAAGACAATTATCTGGAACAAGATAATCACAACTACGAGAACAATTTGATGCGTCTCAGGGAGGTAGGCGGTCTATTGGTTTTTTTAGCGGTCAATACCTCGGGCTCAACTGCAATTTCCAATGACACATTGTCCGGCAGTATGATTACGAAAATGGCGCGATTCCACGAGTACGAGAAGTTGCTCTCGAATGAGCGCTGGGAAAGTCTCTCGCGCTCGTTTTTCGAAAACTTCACCAATCTTAATGGGCTCTCAAAGAATTATCCCTTCTTTGTCTACCTTTCTGCAGGGCTTCTGAGTCTTAAGACAAAGTCATGTTATGAAAACACAGAAAATACTATATTTGACCGAGATCTCAAACACTCCCATCATCTTGCACCAAACAACGAAGCTCTCCTAACTGATAAAAAATTTAGGGGACCCAACATGTACTTTCAAGTTTTGAACAAGACCAATAACTGCCCTACATGCTCACCCGAAATGTACGAGTTGAGTAAGGATCTCCCATATGCACAGCTCATTACGAGCGTCTTCAACAACCCTTTTAAACTACCCAATGGCAACATTTATCCTTTTGACAAGTTGATAAATCCACTGGATAAGTATCTTTCTGAGAAGAACACGTTGTTAAGAATGGGCAAGGTGAAAGACCCTTTGACACACGAGATATTCTTGGTGGACAATTGTGTAAGAGTATATCCAGCATAATACATAAGACACATATCTATAAATTAAATGCAAATTCGAAGCTGTATCTACTCGCTATCACTGTCCTTCGTCTCCTTCTTTTTGAGCTCGGTCTTCTCCCACTTCTCAAAGACATATGTCCTTGCTGCTCTTTCCTCAGCCTTTTTGGTGGTATTTCCCATCCCGTCCGTTCTCCTATGGTGGTATCCCGGGAACAATTCCCAGTCAAAAGAGCCTGATTTTTCAAGACGGAAATCGACACTCCTAGCTAGCGACTTCACACCCCACGAAATGTACGGTTCGCCTTCAAAAAGAGTCATCAATATCTTCCCCACATGTGAAGTGTGGTCTGTCGCTGTGCTATACCCTCCGAAATCATCATGGGCCTTGTTGTTCACAATCTCAAAGACCTCTTTACAGCTTTGAAAGTAGCTCAAACACAATTTTTGGTGTTCCCGAATGTTTCTGTCGACATCCTTGATGCCTTTTCCATTATGTGGGAAGTTGAACATTATAAAGTCCAAATTCTTTTTGGTCTTAAAGAGCGACGACCTCAAGACCTTCTTCTTGGATTGGTTGGTCAACTTTAAATCCAAGGGAAGCTTGGTACAGTCCACACCGTGTATTACTTGCACGCCGGAATCTTTAAGTTTCTCCAAAGTCTCCTTCGCAGTGTCGTATTTTTCAAGAACCTGGTCTTCGGAATCAAAACTCGTAGCTATTAAGTTCTCAGGCTCCATGAGGCCTTGTTCCACTATAGACAAGGCATATGTAAAGTCTCCCTCTCCAACAAGAAGGAGAGTTTGGTCGGGCTGGAAAGGAACAATTCCTCGCAGATGTTGTCTTTGCAGCTGTTTCTTTTGGTTTTTCTTCAAGGCTTTGGAAGAACCCCCAGCTCTGATGGCTTGTTCTTTGTTGGCTTGCGCGGCCTTTTGGTGCTCTGCACTATTGAGCTTAGCAAGCTTGAGCTTTTCATTCGCGAGCTGGCGAGCTAATGCTCCTTTTAAACCTTTGGCATTGAGCTTTAGAGTTTGTTTACGGGCCATCTCGATGAGATGATTTTGAGGAACAAAACATTTTCGCTACATTAAAATAATCTATTAATTCTTCTTCCTAATAATTACAAATGTACCCTCTCTTCCCCGATGTGGTAATCAGCGTCACTTGCAACTTCACGTGAAAACAAGTCCACACGAGATGGCTCCAGTCTGTTTTCCAGGGCAACATCACTGTGAGTACTATCCTCATCTTCATCATCACTGTCGCTATTTTCCTCGCCTTCTTCCTCCTTGTCGTCTTCGCTTTCCTCGACTTCATTCAACTTCTCAACAAAACCGTCGTCGTGCTCGTAAAACAACATGAACGTACCCCTGCCGTCTAATACCTCCTCTTCACGAACTACGTGAACAGTTTCGTCAGATACCCTCCACCATGTACCGCGGTGTTTACGGTAGCAAATATAGTGCCCGTAGTTATGCGTTCCGTAATGTGATACAACGGCTTTGAGGTTGTACAGAAGGACGGGTGATTCTCGCGATCCCTGAATATTTTCATCATTTTGGTTAACCGAGGATTCTTTCTCGTCAGTAGATTGTTCTTTTATGTCGACCTTTTCGTTTACCCCATTTGATTCCAGTTCGATTTCTTGGCTTCCTTCTGCTTCAGTTTTAATATCAACGTCTGATTCGCTAACTTCTTGCTCTCCAACTTCCTTCTCTCCAACTTCCTTCTCTCCAACTTCCTTCTCTCCAGCTTCATACTCTCCAGTCTCCTCCTTTCTAGTTTCCTCCTCTTTCTCAACTTCTCTAGAGCCTAATGATTCTGTTTCGGCCTCGGAGTCATTGCCCGCTTCGGCTGCCTTCCCTTCGTCCTGCTTCCTGAACGTCTTTCTTGCGTCCATGTTGACATTCAGTGGCTCCGCAACAAAATCGGCCAAGTTCAATTTTGCCGGGAAAGTCACGTTACTTGGGTTCTTCACAATCAGATAAGTGCGCGGGTCGAAGACCGATCTGTTGATGTGAATAGAAAGAAGAGGAGGTGGCCTGCTCAAGTATATCTGCTTGGACTTCTTGCTCTTTTTAATCATCTGCTTGATGGTGAGCTTTTCAAAAACCTCATCTTCAATGTAATGCTTGCTCAATTCCTGTTCGATCAACGTCAAACGCGACTGAAATTGCTCATACAACGGCGAAGAACTGTCCATGGAGGCGAGCTTTTCCAGCAAAAAAGTACTGGTCTGGTTCAATCCACATCTGTTGCAGTTGACATCCTCTATTATCTCTGGTGTAATCCACTCCTTGAGAAGGTCTTGAAGCTCAAACGTCTGGTAGTAGCTGGTACTGTGCGGAAGGTTCAAGCTGAGCCCCGAATTCACCGAGTAGCGAATTCCGCCCACCTCTCCACATGTCAAGCAGCCTATTCTCTCTGCGGAAATACCGTCCACGGGCGTGACCAAGTCCATGGGGTACACCATGTCGGAGTTGGTCAAGTTGGGGTCCACTTGCTCTGCGGGGACACACACAGTGCCTATTGCCCCCAAGTTATCGAAGTCCACAAGAGAGGTGCCCAAGTCGGCCTTGTTGACAAACTTGCTTTCCATCTTTCTAGTTGGCCTAACAATCTTGTGTTCGCGCTCAAGGAGACTCATGAGAAGCTGGTAAAACTCCTGTGCGTCTTCCTGATTGTATCCCGAGAAGAAGTTTTGCTTTGGGCCGTTGGGCATTTTGTTCAACAACGGTCTCGTGCTGAACTCTTTGCCCCTCACGCCATAACTACCGTTAATGCCGTCAAGCAACGACTTCAATGCTTGTGTGAAGGTGAGTTTTTCACTCTCGTTAGCGTACTCATCGATGAAACGAGTCAACTCTCTGGAAGACGCCAAACTTTGCAAAACACTGTTCATGAAGCAGGTGTTGCCATCGTTGGCAATGCCTCCGATTACCCCGCCATTTGCCATTGCAAACTTGTGTTCTTTAAGCTTGGCCATGCGGCTGCGGCCGGATCCGAGCGTGTCGCGGGCCGAGTTAAACCTGTATCTCAGGTTCATGACGATGCTGTTGATGATGTCTGTTAGGTTGAGGCGTTTGCGAAAGACAAAGATCGATGTGAGGACGATGACGGTGGTGAGAAACGCAGGGGTGTAGATGCGCTGCGCGAGCTGGATGTGGGATGGCAACTCGGTGAGGTATATGATGATTAAGAGCACAGGAACTGCGAAGATAAACATGCAGTGATCCAGTGATCGAGTAGTTGACAATTTTTTTCGCAATTTTTCAAACAAACATCTCGCGGGGAAGGAAAATGATATTTTGGGCAGATCTGGTGAGTGTAAGTTTGTGAAGTGTAGTTTATCAGGGAGTTAAGCAAGTGAGTGAGTGAGTGAGTGTACTATATCAACTGAGACAATGATGAGTGAGTGTACTATATCAGCTGAGACAATGATGAGTGAGTGAGTGTACTATATCAACTGTTCAATGAAGATGGGCTGGTTCACTCATGGTTATGTTGGGTCATTTTTACTGTAATTCACTCATGATACTTTGAACCATATATGTTCATTCCTGGAAATCTATATGATTCAAATTTTTGGTAACATGTGGTTCCGATTAATTAAATCATCATTGCTCGTCCGTTGTTGAAGTTTTAGGAGAACCATAAATAATAAGAGTATTCCTGAACTGTGAATAGTAGGAGTATTCGAATAGTAGGGGCATTCAGTCAAATTGCTAGTAACTAAATGTGTATTAATGCCCGTACCAGACTTCTGTACTTGAACAAATAGGCAACACTACTATTAAGAATGCCTTATAATGAGTGCATGAATACCATCGATGAGAAGTAAGACAAAGAGTGTAGGTGAATACAATGTATACTTCTACGCAAGTTCGATGAGATAGAAAGGAGGCTCAATCCGATGGAGAGGAGATTCAGTGAGTAATAAGCGAATGTGAAAAATTGATATTGAGCCTAGAACTTTACAAGTCTATGTTGGCTGTTTTATGGGACGGATGGTGTAGCTATTATTTAGAGGCTAGTGCTTGGAGTGGTTACCAAAAGCAATAGCACGTAAGAGTGGGTATGAGCACTGTGTTTCAATTGTGGGGTATGATAAAAGGAGCATAACTTGAGGATATAGGGTTTGTAGAGTAGAAGTTTATAGGCAGATGTTGTATTCTTAGAATGCAATGTGGGTGACATGGGGCAGATGTATAATTAGAAGGTGTATAACTTTTTGTCACAGGAAAGATCAGTGATCCAGTCACTAACTCAGTTACTCGGTCACTCAGTTCACAGTTACTCAGTTACTCAGTTACTCAGTTACTCAGTTCACAGTTACTCAGTTACTCAGTTACTCAGTTCACAGTTACTCAGTTACTCAGTTACTCAGTTACTCAGTTACTCAGTTACTCACTCATTCAGCTTACTCTGACTCCATATTTGTTCACTCACTCACTCACTTCACTCGCTTTGCTCGTTCAGCTCGCTCACTCGTTCAGTTACCTTTAGTATAATGTTTGTTCACTCACTCACTCGTTCAGTTACCTCTAGTATAATATTTGTTCACTCACTCACTCACTTCACCCGCTTTGCTCGTTCAGCTTGCTCACTCGTTCAGTTACCTCTAAT